>MNCI01003890.1:164482-185030 GCA_015680685.1 Gnetum montanum | reverse complement strand
TAGAAAATATTCTAACTTTCAGAAAAATAAATTGATGCCAAACTGGAAGCCTAGACACTATATTTGTAGGCCAACATATACCCCCCAACATCAAATACCTGACATCGCATCTCGACCCCAACGTCGAATACCTGATGTCAAAGAAGACAAAGAAACGTGTTTCATCATACCCCCATAATTGAATGAAAACTTATCCTCAAGTGTAGAAGAGGAGGAGTAAGTTCTTTACAAGATATTGGGTAGGTATGGGATTATTGACTAACATACAAACCAACTCAAATGGAACAACAAACTCTAAGTGCCTAAGTGTATAGAGATATAACTTTTTACAAAATTAGGTGTTCATAATAAGAGAAGGGAACACCTTGGATAACACTGACATCCAACACCTCTTGGTAGCTGAAGAGTGAGGGAGAATATCCAATGATGATGAATGATCCTTGTCGTGTGGTACTACTGCATCATCCTTGGTGAAGATAGTCCTGCTGCAAATCCATGCTTCCCACAAAAATCATAATAGAATCATGAATTAGTATGTAATATGTAACATAGAGTTGGTAAAGGCCTTATCTCATCCATGGTTTCACTCAACTAGGTTATGATTGTGGTGGATTGATTCCTTTAGTAGTGTTAGTGGGAAGGCTAACAAATAGGGTAAAATAGATAAGTGGTCCATTAGATTTGAAAAACGTTCAACACAAGGAAATATTTGAAGAGGGTGTAAGAATTCCCAACAACAAAAAGGAAGGCTCACTAAAAACTATTACAAAGATGTTCATAATTAGATGTCATTGATGGGGTAAACAAAATGAATTTTATTGTAAGAGTGTCTAAGGGTAAAGAACTTAACTAATCCAACCAAAATATATGCAAGTGGGTCCTCCCTAAAGTAGGCATAGTCTTTTATGCCCTTGCATAACTTCAAACCAAAGAGTCCATGGGCTCCATGGATGATTAATGACCACCTTCAAGGCTTCGTCCTACAAACATATCATAGAGAAAATAAGAGAACAACCACACAACATGACATGTAAATGCAAATGCCAAATGTGAAGATGCTACAAGTGCTGGATGTGAAGATACTACAAATGAGTCAAATGTTGCACCAGTTGCAAGTGCTTAAGAAGTCAATGAAAGTTCCAGGGTGATGATGTTGCAAGTCCTCCAAAGGCTGCACTAATGACAGGTGCTCTAAAAGATCAATAGAATGGTGGGAGGGGATGATGCTATGAGTGCACAAACCCAGTTTAAGGTCTTGACAGATCATGAAGTGCTAGTTTATAGTCCTAGTAGATTGTTGTGTGCTAGTTTAACATCATATTAGATGAGTTGTTGTGCTAGTTTAACATCATGACCTAAGGACGATCTGTGCCAATTTATAGTCATAGCGGACTATTGCACCAACTTATAGTCATAGCAGATTGCTATGCTAGTTTATAGTCATAGCAAACTGTTGCACTAGTTTATAGTCATAGCGAACTGTTGTACTAGTTTATAGTCATAGCAGACTATTTATGATAGTTTTTTGCATCATGGTAGATGAGTGCTTACCTTGCTTGTGTGAGGTTTGATGCTGCATGCATAGTCATGTCATGTGCCTACAAGATCCTGCAAAAATCAACTAGAAAAACAACATCAAGTAGCACCTATCGTAAACAGAGTTAAAATGCACAAATAAAAGAAAAACAATGCAAAGAGCAATAGTTTTAAGCCGTTTAGGGCCAAAATGTTAGTTTAAAGATATTTTGAGCTATTAAGTGTTGCTAGCTTTGGGCCATTTTGGGCCATCACAAGTTTAAGGCCTTTTCAGGCCATGGGCTAGTTTAAGGCCTTTTCGAGCCTTACGTTGCTAGTTTAAGGCCATAGTGAGCCATAGGTTGCTAGTTTAAAGCCATTCCAAGCCATGGGCTAGTTTAAGGCATTTTCAAGCCATTGAGTAGTTTAAACCCTTTTTGGGCCATATGTTGCGAGTTTAAGGCCATGGTGGATTATAGGTTGCTAGTTTAAAGCCATTCCGAGCCATGGGCTAGTTTAAGGCCTTTTGGGCCACATGGTTTTTATAGTTTTAATTTTATGATTTTTATGTGTTTTTGATATTTTTCAAATGCAATGCATAAGCTAAGTTGATGAATGCACAAACAAAGCAAAAAATGCATGAACAAAATGAAATATATGATCCAAGCAAGTAAGAAAAATGTAAATGTGTAGGCTAGTGCAATGCAAATGAATGTCAAAAATGCATGGCAAGTGGAGGCAAGGGGTAGGTTGGCACCTAGTGCATTTTCAGCCAAGGGAGTTCCTTGGTTAGGTAGTTGTTTCCTAATATGGTTTGGATTAGGAGATATGCAAGGCCTAGGGTCCTTTGGGAGGTTGTTGGCTTCAATTGCTCATTCGAGTGTGTCAGCCTTATACATTACATTGGTTACTATAGATGCATCATCAAGAAAATCCACCTATGACACTTGCTCCATGTCTATGTTGTGGATAGTAAGAGAGGAGGCGTTATCACCATGGATGATAACTTGACCACCTTCGTATGGAAGGTGGACTTCTTGGTGGATGGGAGAGGAGATAGCCCATAGTTGAGCTAGCCAAGGAATATCTAGCATCAAGTTGAAGCCTAGCATTTTCTCTATGATAATGAAATCTACACTAGTGGGGAATTGCTCTTCTTTCATGAAGGCTAAGTTGACTATACCCCTGACGGTGACACATGATCCATTGAGGAATTTTAGACACATGAATTTGGTTAACCTAATTTCATTTGTTAGATCTAGCTTGTCGATGACAGAGTACAAGACTACATTTGTTGTTGCACCATCATTAACATGCACTTTGGAGATCATGCACTGCCCAACACGTCTGCTAATGGACAGTGGAGCTATAGTGACCTCTCCTCATTCGAGGTTGACCTTGACTGCATCATTGCAAACTACTAGGGATGTTGAACCCAATTTTTGTGGTGCATGGGGCAACATCATTGCACAATTGGTGTTCTTATCTGTAGGGATGTCCTCCGTAATAGGAATGGAGGCCAACATTCTGGCCAATGCTTGGCAGTGAGTAGATGAGATCATGACCAGGTCGTATAAGCTCAATGTTGCGTTCTTTTTCTTGAGCGTTTGTTTCACCTATGTTAGTGCAACTACAAAATCCTTGTTGTCGGTCATTGTGTTGGCCTTGAATTCCTTCATGTAGCTTGAGAGACAAGTCTCTTATGGAGGGGACTTGGGCTTGTATTGCTTGGGTTGCTTGGGGGTAGGAGCCCTAGTGTTTGGTTATTGCTTGCTAATTATGGCCTTTGCTTCGGCCATGGGGGTTGCAAGGCACTCGTTCGTCCTCTTATGTTACCATTTGGTTGGCCTACCCAGGTTACTAGTGGGGTTGACCCTTGAAGCAGGAGGGACTGAGACGTTGCCCACTGTTGGGCTTTAGGTAGGTGAGGGGCCATCACGTTGTGACACCCTTATGACAAATAGTGGTTGTTAGGGAGTTGTTGTTACACCATGCTAGTTTAACGTCTTAGCGAATGGTTGGTTTTGTTGCTAGTTTAACATCTTAGTGGATGATTACTGTGGGACCTTGACCACAAAGGGTGTTGTGGGTACTCGAGGTGGCACTTTGATAACAAAGTGTGCCTTCTTACTTGTGGAGGTTGATGGAATCCTTACCTTGCTAGAAGGCATGTAGATCACAAAAGGTTGTTACATAGGTTTAGACTTGCCACCTACACTGATGGAGTTTATGATGTAGGGGGCATTGTCTACATTGCATTAGCTTACTACGTCATGCACCAGTTCGTCCCGTTCTATTATTCTTTGCAGGTTGTCTTACAAAGAATGACAGTTGTCTGTACTATGACTAGACATATGGTGGTAATGATAGTATTGGTCTAGCTTGAAGTGTTGTGGGACTGGGGGCTCATTTGGTATTGTTGAGGTGGGGTTCCTTTGTAGTTCATAGTACCTATCCTTTTTGGAAAGCAATCTCTGATACGTGTTTGTATTGGATTCACTCAACTTTCAAAAGTTTCTCCAGTAGTTCAGAGGGTTCCATTGGTAGTGATGTATACTTTGAGTGATCCTTGTGGTCAAAGTTGGGCCTTGGGATGGCCCTTGCCAATGTAGGCAAGTTGGCAGCTTTATGAGTTGGGGCCTTGGGCTGCTTAACCATCAAGGCCCAGTTGGTTACTTTTGTGCTTATGGCCACTATTACCATTGTTGCGGTTTTCTTGCGCACATGTTGGCTTCTGTAGGCCACGTAGGGTAGGTCATTGCTAGCTTATGTTGCCTCCTCTATGCCCTTCATTTGGGCAAAGGCTTGGCTAAGAGACTTCGGGGCCAGGAAATATAGTTTGAACTTGATGAAGTTGTTCACCACACCCTTGAAGATGGCTAGTAGGTGCCCCTGCTTGACCTACATGAGCTGGTCGAGGATTGCTTCAAGCTTTAGGTTATACTTAAAGCATGTCAAAAATTGGCTTATGAGATCCTTTAAAGAAGAGATTGAGGCCTTAGGTAGTGCACAATACTAGTCTAAGGCCTTGCTAGTGAGTGACATGGAGAACATGCACATGATGGAGTGTGGCCAAGCTTGAAGGAGCAAGCACTTGGATGGAAATGTGACTAAGTGTGCATTGGGGTCTCCTTGACCATTGTACTTAGTGAGTTGAGGTAGCGGGATCCTAGTTGGGAGAGTTAGGGATGAACCATAGGACTTATGGGGTCATCTCGATAGAAATCTAGCAACTTGATGGTTTTAGAGGAGGCAGCTTTGAGTCGGTTGATCTCCTCCATCAAACTTTGGATTAGTTGGAATGCTTGATCCAAGCTTGGGGATGTGCCAACCAGTTGTGTTGGCTAGGCTTGTGTTGGTTACACAGCATAAGGCCAAATTATTGGTTATACTATAGATGATTGTTGCCAATTTAACATCGTAGCGAATGGTTGTTATTAGTTTAACATCATAGTAAATGGATGCAGTTGATGTGCTAGTTGAGTGATGGGTGTGGTAACCAAGGTAGGCCATACACACATGGGTTGGATTGATGCCAAGGGCACCGATGAGACAAGCTAGACATAGGATGCCTAAATTGTTTGGGGCATCAAGATGGCCCTTGCATGAGTGAAGGGTTGGAAAAATGCAACAGTTGTTTACAAGGAAGGCTGAACTGGCATGGTCACCATCTCGGAGAGGATGGGTGAACTGAATCAAGGAGGGACCATATTGGGGAGTGGTTGTTGGAAGATGGCGTAGAGGGGGCTCTTGTGTTCGAAGTGGTCCTCAAACTCATCTTCTTTCTCCTATGAGGATTCCTCATAGGTTGTCCCTGTCTCATGCTCATTTGCACAGATGAGTTGGGATAACAGCTAGTGGTAGGACTCTATGAGTGGGATTATGTTGAACAAGGAGGGGTTGTACTCACATCCATCCCAATGGACTCGTTTGCAGTCCTATTTTGCCTCCAAGTCAAGGCAATCCACTAGTAATCCTGCTTGGATTTTGGCACAAACAACATTATATTATTTGTGCCTTAATGTGACACACTTTGGATGGATTGTTATGTCAAATGTGTTAGACACTGATATGGAAGGTTGATTTGGATTCATGTTCAGAGATTGAGTTGTGAGAGTTGTTGTTTGCAAAAAATGGCTAACTTTGAAAACTATAGAAAAATGACTACTAAGTCTATTGGTAGCAGAAAAATGGATAAGTATAAAAATGTAGAAAAAATGATAACTGTGAAAGTTACTAAAAATGGCTAACTCTGGTGCTATGCTTGGTACGCTGGAGCTAGCTACGCTCTCTATGTTGAGAGCCAGCTACACTCTTCTAAGCACCCAAAATTTTGGTTAAGTGCTAAAGATATTCTTTGGCTTTTATCTAATGAGGTTCTAGGGGAATCGATGACGAGGTCCAATCTACACCAACCAATGGTGGAGAGAGCACATGAGACAATAATTAGAAAATGCAAAAGGAAATGGTGAGCCCTTCCTTTTAGTACCAAAAAGTATAACAACCAAAAATGTCAATTGTTGGAACACCGAGGGGTTTGCGGGCACACAGCCTAACCCCGCCTCTACATGAGGGCCTTGCTGTAAAAAAGAGGTAGAGTGTCTTGGATGGCCTTATTAATCGAACAAGGACTTTGTTAACTACAACTAGGGAATTGGGTGCAACTAGGGGTGGCATGGTTAGCCAAAAATGAAAATGCAAATAACGCAAAACTATACTAAGTGTTAAAGCGATGTTTTGTGGTGTTAAGTGTAGAGCGTAGCCATGAAATGGAAATAAGCGTAGCCAAGTGTTTCAACTAAAAAAAGGATGTCAACCCATGGAGACTACTACTCGAGCATAGTACAGTGTAACAATGCATGAAAAAATGCTCAAAGATGCAAGAAAATGCTAGAAATGGGAGAGAGAGAGAAATCGAACACTACCTCAAATGGGAGCATAGTTAACTCCAAAAGTGATGGGACACGATATTGCAACCCGTCGCCAGTTCTATAACTAAGAGGTGGCTCTCCCTTGTTTCTCCATTTAGATTTAGACCTTAGCCAAACTCTTGCCATTTTTCCATTCCAGAGTTAGAATAATTTCCATGTGCCTGCAGTAGGAGTCCTAAAGTGAACAGATCTTTATTCGAGCAATTCTGTACCTGAGCACACAATTGTGTACGACAATAAAGATGAAATTTTGGATAAACCTTGCAGTGCATGGACTAAGCTAAATAGGACTTTAATTATTGTTAATTTTTTAATTGCTTTCTTAAGGAAGTAATCTCTCTCAACCCTTAACTCTCATAGTTAAGTGCATTCAGTACGACTACTTCGAGCACATGCATTAAGCTTGGTAATCCTAGTAATGAATAGCGTTTGGTAATCCCAGCAACATTGCATTGGTTCAGGGTGTGAAATGACAAGTGGGAACAGATACTGATGCTAGGGTAATTAAGGCTTATTTAGTTAAAGTTAGTTACTTAGTCTCTTCACCCTTTCCCTCATTAGCATAGGCGATAAAAACATAAAAGATATAAAAATCACATGCCTCAAGCTTACTTAACCATACAACCATGACAAATACAAGTAAGCTTAGGAGGACAACGATTGATTAACCTTAGGTGTTCCATAAGGCATGTAGGCACTTAGTCTGTAGAGTTCAATTGGATCGTGCGTGTAACGCTCATATTTGTATGGTTGAGTGTAGGGGTACCTCGTCACTCATCAAAAAGGATCTCAGAACGTACACAATGTACAATAGGCACAGTCGGAGCGTAGTCACAGTCTCGGTGATGTCAGGCCATGAACCATGCCTGTTGAGTTAGTTGTTGTCGTGTATCATGCAATGTTCTATAGGGCTACAACGGAGCTACAGTGTTGAATGGGATGCAAAGGTCTTGCCAAAATGTTGATACACTTTGACGTCCGAGGTGCACAAGGTGCCTCGGGTGCCAAGTAGTGCTTTGAAAATGCTAGCTGCTACTTGAATTTGCCAATAAAATGCTCCAAATGCCATCCTCTAAAATGTGAAATGTAGGGTTATTTATAGGGTCAGGGTTAGCGTGAAGTGCGGATCAAGCACCACATGGCAAAGGGGGTAGGTGGGGCTACACTAACCTCTGCTACGCTCCTCCTAGAGTAATAGGTGCTATACTTTGGTATGCTCCACCAAACCCCAAGGGACTACCAGACTATGACTATGCTACCAAGACTACATGTGCCAAAGTTGAAAAATACCGTAATATACTTGCAAATATTGCAAAACAGTACAATTTGGAGGCTACGCTCTTACACTACGCTCTCCCCTCTTTCAAATGGGATCAAACGTAGGCATAATTTAGGACAAACGAGGTGTGTAGGAGAAATGCATATTTCTGATCTTACTTGTCAGAGGAGTGCTAGAGCTAAAATGAAGGTCTATGCTGAGCTCTAGAAGCTTTTGGAGGTAGTTCCATGTTGCTACGCTAGCTACACCCTAGAGCGTAGTCCAAAAGTTAGGCAAATTTCGCAAAAACCTAAAGTCCAGTGCCACTATGCTTATGAGCATAGCAAGAGGGGACAGGGCATAGCATGGACACTTAGAAACATTTGGTAAAACTTGTAGCCCTTGTTCTTGCTATGCTAGCTATGCTCTAGAGCATAGTAGGAGGGGTAGCCTTGGGAGTTAGAAAATCTACCAAACTGTTTCTTCCATTCTGAGCTAGCTTGACAACTTTTGGTTTGACACTCATGTAAACTAGCCATCGAAGTGCTGCTATGCTTGCTACACTCAAGAGTGTAGAAGAAGGAATGGGAGTGTAGAAGAAGGAATGGGAGTGTGGCAGGACACTTAGAACAATTTCTACGATCATTGTTGACACTTAAAAAATTTTGCAAACCTATTTTTGTGATGCATGCTACATTGGCTATGCTCTAGAGTGTAATCCTAGTAATGGAAGAGTGGGCCAAACACGTAGAAAAAATTTATCTCATGTTGACACTTAGAAAAATCTATCATTAAGGTGCTATCACCTAAATTTGGTGGTGTTTCAGTGCTTGTGTTCATTAACTGTTGGAAAGTAATTACTTAATTCAAATGCATTATAGTAAAGTGCATTGAAAGAAACATTAATTTATTCTTAATGCTACAAGGATTGTCAAAAGAGTTTGTTTTTATTCTTATCACACTACTGTGCTAAGGTACATCAATGTTCAAACAAAGAACCATATACACTCAGACTCCTTCTACAAGCACTTAGAAAATATTCTAACTCTCGAAAAAATAAACTACAAGAGCTTCGCTACTTCAAATAAAAACTACAAAAACTAATGCCAAATTGGGAGTCCAGATGCTATATGTATAGGCCAACGTATACCCCTCGATGCTAGATACCCAATGTCACATCTAAACCCCAATGTCGGATATCCAATGTTGGAGCAGACGAAGAAACGTCTTTCATCATACCCCCACAACTGAATGAAAACTCGTCCTCAAGTGTAGAAGAGGAGGACCAAGTTTTTACAAAATATTGGGTAGGTATGGGATTATTGACTAACATACAAACTGACTCAAATGGAACAATAGACTCTAAGTACCCAAGTGTACGAAGATATAACTTTTTACAAAATTGGGTGTTCATGATAAGAGAAGGGAACACCTTGGATAACACTGACATCCAACACCTCTTGGCAACTAAAGAGCGAGGGAGAAGATCTAACAATCATGAATGATCCTCGTCGTGTGGTACTGTTGCATTATCCTTGGTGAAGATAGTCCTACTTCTAGTCCATGCTTCCCACTACAATCAGAACAGAATCATGAATTAATATGCAATATGTAACATAGAGTTGGTAAATGCCTTGTCTCGTCCATGGTTTCACTTGACTAGGTTGTGATTGTGGTAGATTGATTCCTTTAGTGGTGTTAGCAAGAAGGCTGACAAATAGGAAAAAATAGATAAGTGGTCCATTAAATTTGAAAAAAGTTCAATACAAAGAAATATTTGAAGAGGGTGTAAGAACTCACAACAACAAAAAAGAAGGCTCACTGAAAATTGTTGTGAAGATGTACATAATTGGATGTCATTGATGGGGTAAACAAAAAGAATTTGATTGTAAGAGTGTCTAAGGGTAAAGAACTTAACTAACCCAATCAAAAGATATGAAAGTGGGTCCTTCCCAAAGAAAGCATAGCCTTTTATGCCCTTGCATAAGTTCAAACCAAAGAGTTCGTGGGCTCCATGGATGATTAATGGTTATAGAAGGTTAAGTACAAAAATCTAGAAAAAAATGAACTAAGAATTTCGACACATCAAACTAGAAGATCAAACAAGAACATGCAACCAACAGTGAGGTGAGACATGGAAAGCATAGATGGATGAAAAAGAGTAGAATGGAGTTCCTGATTAAGGTCACATAAAGTCCCTTGTGTACTTTATGGTTAAATAACTTGATAAGATCCATCATTAGTCTAGACAAAAACCAACCACATTCAATGACTTTGCATCATCATTCTAAGACTAGTCCATCCCCTGAGACACAAGAGTGCTCTCATAGAACAACCATCATTTCTTATTAGAGAAGAAAAGAGAAGTAGGAAGTAAAGAAGTACCTTAGTTAGAGGGGACTAGTCCCATAACCAATGCTTGTAGCCCATTATTGTGTCTAAGGGGTGTGCTTTGAATTTTTATCATATTTTTTTTGAGATGGAAACCATACCATGCAAAGACATATGCATTTATTTTGTCTAAGGGGTGTTCTTTGAATTCCCATCAATTTTGTTTTCTAATGAGAACCACATCATGCAAAGACTTATTCAACTTCCTTTTATTGGTCGACACACAACGATAAGAAATCGATGAAAACACCCATGCACCCAAACAAATAGAAAGATACAAAGAATATCAAATCCCCTTGAAACCACATCCTCTTCAAACCTTTGAATCCTTCCTAATTCTAGAAATTACCAAAGTCATAAATTTATTAAAGTTTTGGGAATGAAAAATGGATTGCACATTTCCAGAACAAGGAAAACCAGAGTTTATGGATGGGTGGATGTTGTGGACTCACTACCTATTGCATGAAAAAGAAACCATGTCTTAATTATCCATAACAAAATTCAAAGCCAGAAACCAAATACCAACAATCAAATAACAAAAATAGTACATACCACCATCAAGCAATGCATTACCATTGTACTTGGCACTTATTAACAAAAAGCTAGAAAATCACACAAAAACAAAAATAAAATAAAATAAATTAAAATAAAATATAAAAGAAGATGTAAAATATTCATAGCAAATGTACTAATGATGGTGTAAAACAAAAATTAGAAAAGATTAATAACATGAAAACAGGAAGATGTAAAATGAAGAATGTGTAAAATAAAAAGTTATAAAACAAAAAAAAAGTGTGAAACAAAAAGTTGAAAAACTAAGGAGCTACTTATATGGTTAATATGGGTGGCCATCTCCCCCCATGACTAAGTTGAAAGGAGGAGATCCAAAATATTGAGCATGGTTGTCCATCTAATGAGGCTTTTGTTGTATTAGTTGGCTTATGCTCAGGGAAAGGTTTAATTTGTTAGATGTTGAAAAAATGTTTCTTGTTTGGACTCTCAGGCTTGTAGATCATCATGTCACTAGAAGAAAAAATCTTGTAAATGATGTAAGGTCCTTCCCACAATGTTTGAAACTTAGTTTGTTGAGGTATGTGTGTGGGATTCCAATTAAGAACCTTATCTCCAAGTTGAAACTTAACTTTTTTGATTTTTAGATCATGACACTTTTTGTTGTAGGCCTTGTGCAACTTGTTGAATGATAGGGCTACCAATCAATTTTCATCTAGTAGGTTGAGATTCATTAGTCTTTCTTTATGGGCTAGACTCAAGTCAAGGTTGAGGTCATAAGCTGTTGAAAGTGTATGGAGCTTGGATTGAATAGGAAATGGTGGTAATTTTCTGTACACAAGCTCATAGGGAGAGTAGGCTATAGGAAGTTTTCATGTTGAGTGGTAGGACCAAAGGGCATTGTTAGGTTTTGTGCTCTAGTCTTTCCTATACTTGCTAATAGTTTTTATTAGTATCCTTGTAATTTCCCTCTTGGTAACCTTAGCTTAACCATTAGCTTGGGGATGGTGAGGTGTTGTGAGTTTATGTTTAACCCCCAAGCGTTGCATGAGCTTTCGAAAGGTAGTGCCTATAAAGTGAATTTCATTATCATAAATTAATGCACATGGCACACAAAACCTATTTACAACATTTTGTTATACAAAACAAGGAGTAGTAGAAGATGTATAGTTGATGACGGTTACTGCTTCTACCCATTTCATACAATAGTCAACAATGACTATGATGTGCGCCTTTCCATTTACCATGGGCGTGATGGGACCCATGAAATCAATGCTCCAGCTGTCAAAGGGTTCCAATGGTTGAATCCATTGTTGAGGTTCCTCCATTTGAGAAGTCATTCCACCATCTTATTCACATCATTTACAAAAGCAAACGTAATGATGAGCATCCTTGAAGATTGTTGGCCAATAGTACCCTGCCATCAGGATTTTAAAGGCTGTGCATCTCCCAACATAGTGTCCTCCACAAGGACCTTCATGAATATCTTATAGAACATGTAATTGATCAGCATTAGGGACACACCAACGAACTAGGCCATTGATGCACACCTTGTAGAGGTGTTTGTTGATCTCCATGAATTGTTTTACCTGGTGAAGAAACTACTATTTCTTTCGGTGGTCGAACTCTTGTGGTACCTTCTAAGTGAGAAGATAGGTGAGAATGCCATCATACCATTTAGGCTCATTGGGCAATTGTTTAGTTATAGCCCCAATAAAGAGGAGTTCATTAGGAAACATATAAGATAATTGGTCTTCTTCCTCTTTGTTGTCCCATCGCAACTAAGATAAGTGATCAACGACCACATTCTCAGTGCCCTTTCAATCTACCATCGTAAGATCGAATTCTTGCAAGATCACTAGCCACTGTATGACATGAGGGCTCATTGTTGGCTTGTTCATCAGGAAGCGGATGGCACTATGGTCCATGTGCACAAACACCTTGTATTCAAGCACATAATACTTGCAATTTTTTAGAGCAAACACCACTACCATCAGTCCTTTTTCTACAGTGGTGTAGTTTAGTTGTGCACCTACAATGCTTTGGCTAGCGCAGTGGATGTAGTATGGATGTTTCTTATCATCTAACTACATAAGCATGGATTCCAAGGCATAATTTGATGCTCTATCATAATATGAAATGGTCTAGAAAAATCAGGTGCTTGTGAGATTGAAGTTTCTACAAGTTTCTCTTTTAGCTACTGGAATGTTGTTTCACATTCTACGATCCAAACAAAGGAAGCATCTTTCTTTGTTAGCTCCACCAGTAGTTTTCCAAATCTTAGAGAAATTCTCTATAAATTGCCAGTAGTAGCTAGTATGTCCAAGGAATGATCGAACATCTTTGACAGTTTTTGGTTGGTGGATTATTCCTTGGATGATCATTATTTTCTTAGGGTCTACCTCAATTTTTACTTGTGATATTCCGTGCCCCAATATAATGCCCTCCTAGACCATTAAATGAATTTTTTGCCAATTGAGCCTTAAGTTGGTTTCAACATTGCATTTTAACACTTGCTCAAGGTGATCCAGGGCTTGCTCAAATGTAGCTCCATAAGTGGAGAAGTCATCCGTGAAGACTTCCACACCACTACCAATTTGCTATTGAAAAATGCTCAAAATTAGGTGTTGGAATGTAGNCTTTAGCACAATTATGAGTGGACTAACCCACTCACTATCCACAATGGGATAAATGAACCCTGCCTTGAGGAGTTGCTCGATTTCCTCTTTGATGATCTACTTCAGTTTGAGGTTCAATCACCTATGTGATTGTCCTTTTGTCTTTATGGCCAGATTAGTGTAGATGTAATGCTAGAATATCCTAGGATCAATCCTTGTGAGTTCAGGATATGACTAAGCAAAAGCTATTGACCATTTTTCAACTACCTTCAACAGCATCTTTTTTTACTTTGAAGCAAGATTTGCATTGATTATAATTAGCTTCACATTTTTTAAAAACACATATTCCATTCCAGCTAGTAACATTTTCAATTCAAGGGGCTCTTACTTAAAAGATGAACTTGCTCTAGTTCATCCATGCCTATGAAATATGCACATGTCAAGCTCTCAGTTGGTTCCATGCAAAGTGTGCTACTCTCAGAATCAGCGGTTAGCCACTAGGTGTCCTCTTGTTTTGTGGCTACTGTATACAAACACCTTTGAATTTCTACTTCTAGTGCACACTACTTGCATGCAAAGATAGGTGCTTGCTTAATGGCCCAAAGTTTTTGCACATAATTATACCCTATATTGCTGTATGTGATGCATGGAACTCTCTTCTTCTTGATCTTTCTAAATGCATTTTCTTTGGATATTTCTAGGGAAAGATCTCTAAGACCCATTCTGGCATCAATAGTGCTAAGCCATGCCTTTTCCATGATGATTGGGAAGTTTACTTTGTAGTTCTCCACTTTGATTATTAAGAAGTTAGTAGGATAAGACCGCCTATAGACAGTGGTCACAATGTCTTCGACCAGTCTCAAGGAAATAGTGATGGACTAGTCTACCAATTCTAATCTTATGTTACTCTTCTTGACAGGATGCAGGTTCCATGCAGTATACATCTCATGAGAGATCAAATTGACACTAGAACATAAGTTAAGAAGAGCCATGCACAATTCATTCTAAGAAATCTACAAATAAATGAGAGGACTTCCAAGATCAACTAATTTCTTGGGAAGGTTTCCAACATGGATACAATTGAATATAGTGTGAGTAAGCATTATAGTATGGATCCTAGGTAGATTTTGATTTGAAGGAAACTCGAAGGTGTTTGATATAGAGAAAGATGTAGGGGTAGGGCTGTCAACCTCAGGTGTATGTGAGAGCTTAGGTAGACTACATGGTTGGAAGAAAGGTCTTTCTTTGATCAAGTATCTGAACCACTCAATTGATTAACTAGTTATAGGTTAACAACCATAGTAGTGTTGCATTATTGCAGTTGAGCTAGTAGTTCACCCTGCATAGGTGGAGCAGGTGGTAGCTATGCAAGTGGAAGAGGAGTATGTGCAAGGACAGAAGGAGGATAAGGATAAGAGGTGACATCCCTTCTTTCATGTGGAGAAGGAGCTCAATAATAATCAAAAGGGTGGTAGTATGATTGGAAAATAGAAACGTGATTGAAGGAGTCACGTAGAGACAAGGGTTGTTAAACGTAGTAACCATATGGATCAAGCTATCGATAAGGGTATTGCTGCCTTGGTGGTGCCAGCGCCCATGATTGTGGTTGCTGCCACCATTGATACTACTTATATGATTGCAGTGGAGCTCCACTTAGATAATACGCTTGTTGCTAGTGGAACTACCTAAAATTACCTTGAGGGTAAGATAATCTTCTAAATGTTTGCCTTTGTGTTAGTCATGGATTCAAAGCATACACCCCAAACTCCTATAAGTGTGACATAATGGGGTAACATCCCTTAGGATGTACATATTGATAGATGTCACACCCACCATCATCATCTGATTCATTTTCTACCCCCTCTTCTATTGCATTAATCTTGCCTTTACCTTTGTGATAGGCACATTCAACTTCCTTGCACCTCCTATGCTCATTATCACTACCTTGTTCTTTGAACTCTTCAACATTTTTTAAAACAGCTTGGAATTTGCTATCCATTGAGTCCCATAACTTATCAAACTTGGCCATAATTTTTGATTGAAATTTTTGGAGTGGCAAGGTTTTTCTATTCACCACCTCAACAGATATAGATTTGTCCTCACTATCATAGAATTGAACCTTCCTCTTGCGAATGGAAGGATTGCTGTTATACTCTTCTACACTTTCTCTTTTTCTTAGTTCACCCTTTTGTTTAGCTACTGATGAGAGTCGTGATATCATGTCGTCCCCTGTGATGTCACGTATGCGATATCGTGGTGCGCCATCATATCTATAAATAAGAGGTAGCTCTCCCTTGTTTCCTCATCCTAGGCTAGAAGTAGGAAAACTTTGGCAGATTGATCACTCCAGAGATAGAATATTTTCCATGTGCCAGCAGTAGAATATTTTCCATGTGCCAGCAGTAGGAGTTCTAAAGTAAACGGATCTTTATTCGAGCAATATTGTTAATCAAGGAACAGATGCTCATTGCAATGCGGAATGAGTATGAATTGACTACAAGCATCTAAGGATGTGTACGGATAGTCAAGGAATCGGCTACTCATCGCACTTAGGCTAGAAACGTGGTATGAGTATGACTTGACTACGAGCATCTAAGGATGTGTATGGATAGTCAAGGAATCGGCTGCTCATCGACTTAGGCTAGAATAGCTTTCTCAACCCTTTCCTCCTAGTTAAGTGCCTCAGTATGACCACTTCGAGCACATGTGTGATGCATGGTGATCCTAGCAACGATTAGCGTTTGGTAGCCGCGGTTGCATCGGTTCAGGGTGTGTACGGTAAGTGGGAACGGATGCTGACGCTAGGTAATTTAGACTTAGTTCATTAGTTAGAGTTAGGAATTAGTTTCTCAACCCTTTACCTTGATAGCATAGGAGATAAAAACATAAAAATATATAAAAATCATATACCTCGGACTTACTTAACCATACACCGTGACAACTACAAGTAAGTTTGGGAAGACAACAAACGATTAACCCTAAGTGTTTCATGGGGCATGTAGGCACTTAGTTTATGGAGTTCAATCGGATCGCACGTGCTACGCTCGTTTTGTATGGTTGAGTGTAGGGGTACCTCGCCACTCATCATTGGCGCCGTTGCCGGGGACTAAGTGTTTGTGCGCTAAATAGAACATAGGATATTACTCACATTGTTGGGAGCCTAAACGAACCTTCGGGTTAATCAAGATAAAACAATTATATAACGGTAATTAACACATCTATAAGACATCATATCTTCTTCTTCTTCTTCTCACAAGAGTGCATCACCTAGGAATAATACAAAGAACAGTTGGCAATCAAAAACACATAGCCGAAATCAGCCAAGTCCTAAACAATACCGAATAGTCTATACTCATCCTGATGAGTATATTCCAAACTTTACCTTTATCCTCCATTAAGATGAATAGATGCATTGGAGAGATTTGCAAGGTAACATCATGTTACCTCCAGATCGATCAGTCTCTAACATGCTCTTCCGTGCTTTGGCACAGATAGGCATGACAGAATTATATGCTGAATATGTTATGGGTGATTTGACATGAGGGATTACCATCCCTCAACTTTACAACGTATGAGGGACTCAAGGAAGGAGAACCAACATACATTGTTGAAGGGAAAAGAGGTCCCGCACGTCCTCAGTGAAACTAGAGATGGTGAACCACTTATAACTAGTTCGCTATCAAGAGATGTTCCCACTCTTAATGAAAGTGAGGAGGTGGGGTATCATAACCTATGCTCAATGATACATAACCCTGGTTCTTATGCCCATGGACACCAACTGTTCATAGAGGGAACAACAACAAAAGACAAGGATGGGCACTTAGATCGTCATCACGATTGGGGCTGAAGTAGCCAAAGAGAAGGTAGGAAACATCGCCATGGCGATGGTTCTCCTTCTTCTTCCCCTTCTTCACATCACTCACCCTCTCCTTCCACCTCTGGGTGCAATCATGAAGAGCATAATGGAGAGGATAAAAGTAAGAAAAATGAGAGACCTCAATGAGAGAGTCGAGAGAGAGGACAAGGGCATGAATGAAGGGAAAGTAGGGAACAACGAAGACATCATAAACATCATGAAAGAGATGATCATGATGAGCCCCTACTTGCAACTCGAAGTTTTCTTGACATAATGGAGGCTATCATAATTCCAACAAGGCATTTAAAAGATAGTTGGATCAAGCATTTAGACATGAACAACATGCCACGCTTTGAAGGGGGATATAACGTTGATCTGTAACATCATTTATAGGCATTCCACGATGCTTGCGCCTTGCAAAATATAGAGAACAAGTGGCAGAAACTTAAGTTGTTTTCCAGGACACTCATCAAGAAAGCAGAGAGCTGGTACCAGTCCTTAGAACCAGAAACCATCAAGAGGTGGAGTACGATGCTAGAACTCTTTAACGATAAGTATCAAACGTACTCTAGAGTGTCTAATTTGTGTAAGCAGATCCAAGGTTGGAAACAAGGTAATCACGAACCCTTGGATGCTACCATGGCCCGCTACTACACATTGTTACATCGTTGCCCAGGCCATGGGTACGCTCAGTGGAATCAACTCCACCACATCGTGGATGGGCTAAGGCATGAGACTTGGAGGACCCTTGGGACTTATGCCCAAGGGCAATTATCAGAACTTAGATCCCATAAAGTTCATCACTTGTTGGAACAAGTAGCAAAAGAAGAAGGTGAGCTACACAAAAGAGAGAGTGTGGAAGAATACAACCGTGATCCCTCTCTTCGAAAGAAGAGAGTGAAATTTTGCGATGAAGAGGATGAGTTACCACTCGAAGAGCTGGTGAACAAAAAAACCTTTCCGCTTCAAAAGCTAACAATAGAAATAGCGGCTAAGGTAGATGACGTGTGGAGCTCCTTAGACTCTAGACTTGAAACTGTCCTAAAAATTGTAGAGGAGTCTAAGGAGGAACAAAGTAGTGACAAAAGTAAGACAAAGCGGAGAGATTTAGGCCCTACACATAACAAGGATAAGGGAAAAATTACTATCTCTGATGTGGTTGTGGATTCGGATTTAGACGATGATGGTGGATGTGAGATATGCCATTATGATCATCCTAAGGGATGTTGTCCAATCATCTCACATCTACAGGAGTCTGGGGTGTATGCACTTAATCCAAGACTTAACCAACAGCAAACACCCCGAAGGTTATCTTATCCCCAAGGTAACCCAAGGTAGTTCCACCAACCATTAACATACTATCCAAGTGGAACTCCACCACAACCCATCGGACAACATCAGCAGTGGCAACACCCACAGTCATGGGGGATGCCACCGCCAAGACAGCAATACCCTTACCGGTAGCCAGACCCATATGGATATTATGTGCAGTAGTCGGTTTCTCCAAATGACTCCATGGGTCACACAACTCCCCAACGTCACTACCAAGTTCGGGAGTACTTTAGATGGAATCCTTCTCCTTCACACATGTACCATCCTCCTAATATATCCACTTCTCTTCCACCTATAGTTCCCATAACACCTCTTACTCCAACAATGCAAGGGAAAATCCTCACTTAACCACAGCAACGTCATGCTACGAGAGATGTAAATATTCAACCTACTACTAGTTCTGACAACTGTAAAAAGAGAAGATCCTTCTTCAAAACCAAAAGCCCAGACAAGCTCTCACAACAACAAGCGGTTGAGTCTATGTATGCTCCTCCAACAAACAAAACTTTGGAGCACCCTTCAGTCCAACAGAGCTTAACGCATACAATTATGTTAACGCATACCATAACCGACTAGATTAAGGTAGGCCACCTTCCCAGGAAACTAATTGAGCTTGGGAGTCCCTTAATCTATCTCCAGATCGCCAGAAATAAACCACATAGGGCTCTTCTTGACTTAGGTTTCGGAGTCAACTTAATTTCACGAGAGATGTATCATGCCTGAAACCTGCCCCAACTTAAGAAGAGCAATATTCAACTAGAGCTGGTAGACTAGTCCATCATCATTCCCTTGGGATTGGTGAAGGACATTATTACCACTGTGTGTGGTTGGTCCTACCCAGCTGATTTCCTGGTGATTGAGGTTAGCAATGACAAAGGAGACTTCCCAATTATAATGGGAAGGGCATCGTTGAGCACAGTAGACACATGCCTAGGCATTTGTGATCTTTCATTGGAAATTTCTAAGATAAACATTTATGGAAAGATCAAGAAGAAGAAAGTTTCATGCATCACATACAGTGATTCATTGGGTGATGACATGGAGGGATGCTCATCTCCTCCATGTAATAGGTGTGCCTTTGAAACTTTGAAACAAAGATGCATGTATGTACCAACCACACAACAATAGTAGACACCCTATGGTTGACAGCTACTAGAAAGAGTAACCGAAAAATATGCATGGAACGAACTGAGGAGACAAACCATGCTAACAACGAAGGCATAGATATGTTGGAATGTGAGCGTCGCCAACTTCCACCCCTTAATCTAAGATCATCAATTGGGAGAAGTTGGACACTTCTTAGAAATTCAAATAGACGCTCAATATTTCGAATCTCTCCCTTTCCACTCAGTCATGGGGGAGATGGCCACCTATGCTAATCATATAGGGCCCTTAGTTCTTTTAAGTTTTTGTTTTACAACGTTTTTGTTTTACAAGTTTTTATTTTACACGTTTTTGCTTTACAAATTTCTTTAACTTTTCTTGTTTTTGTTTTACAACATCGTTATACTTTTGCATTTTGTGTGTGTGTGTGTGTGTGTGTCATCCATCCTGTAAGTTTATCACCCAATAAGTGTTCTGCATGATGGTATGAACTGTTTTCATGTTGATTGCTAATGTTTGGTTTTTACCTTTAAGTCACAATGTTGATACTAGGGTATGTTTCTTTTGATATGGCAGGCAATGAGTTCACTTCATCCATCCATCCACCAGTTTCTATGGTCTCTCTCGGTTTGGAAATGTACAGTCCCCTTCATAATAAGAACTTTAATGAATCGGTGACTGGGCATTTCTCAAACTAAGGAAGGACTCAAGGTTTGAAAAGGGTGTGACTTCAAGGGAACTTGATGCATTTGTGTTGGCCGTTCTCTTGGGTGCTTGGGTGTTTTCTTCTTGGTTTTCTTACCATTCTGATGTCACCCAATTATTGGAAGCTGAGTCAATAAAAATAAGAAGTCTTTGCATGGTGTGGTTCTCATGCATAAAAATATAAAACACAAAAACAAAAAAGAAAAAAAACAAAGAAAGTGAGAATTCAAAGCACACCCCTTAGACGAAATAAACTTGGGCTACAAGCACTGGTTATGGAACTAAAAATGTTCCTCTAACTAAGGCCCTTCTCGCTTCCCATTCTCTC
>MNCI01003890.1:148534-164430 GCA_015680685.1 Gnetum montanum | reverse complement strand
GCCTCAAACCATCCACATCCAGTGACTTCGCATCAACGCATTTGGCCAAACCATCCACTTGAATAACAAGNTGTACACCACCTTGTTCTTGGGATTCCATTCTATTCTATTCTCTCCATCCTTCTCTCCATTCTTCACCTCATTGCCGATTGTATCATTAGTGTATATATTTTGGTTGATGCATTGTTTTCTTTTTGGTAAATTCTTGCGGTTAAGACTTTAACTCTTGTTCCAAATGACATTCTCAGAGCCTATAGACTCTTTGAATGTGGGTTTGTCAGGGCATTAAGGGCATGAGCCTACTTTGGGGAGGAACCAGTGACATTCCTATTTGGTGCACTAGTTAACTTCTTTTCCCTAACATTTTTCCAATCTATTTTATTTTGTTCATTTCCATCTTGACATCCACTTCATCGATGCCATAGTTGTCTCTTTTTATCTATCTTTCTTACTCCTTTTCTTCTCCATTCTAATGCTACCGAAGGTTTGTGATTAGTCATGGCGGAACAGGGCTCGATTTTTTCGATTTTCTCTTAGCCCCGAATTTTTTCGATTTTTTCCTAACCCCTACACCTTCGGTAGTCATCATTAATATATCTCTAGACCCATATCAGCCATACCACAACTAGCCAATGGACTAACACGGAAGCAAGGTATTAATTATATGATGATTCATCCACCCTTGCTAATATAAGATTATGTTGTGTGTGCAGATGGTGATCATACAACAACGGATTGGATCTGGAGCAAACACTTGGAATGGAGTAGTGCTGGAAGTAGCTATGCAAGGAGTAAGATCGACAGCGCGCTTACAAATGGACAACGAAAGACTCAATCTTGGTGTTGGCAGTAGCAATAGTTCTTTCTCTCTCTCTTTCTCAGCTGCCAACTAAGGCCTGATGTCAATGTAATAAGGTGTTCACTCTTGTTGTCATGAACACCAGTTTTGTCAAGTCTTGTAATGATGATCCGTTCACATGTCATCCCATTAGTTCCCATTCAGTCAATAATCCCATACCTTCCCAATATTTTGTAAGGAACTCGAGGACAAGTTTTCATTCAGTCATGGGGGTATGATGAGACACGATATCGTGTACGCGATATCGCGTCATCCCCTACGATGACGTGTATGCGATATCGTGGTGCGCCGTCATATCTATAAATTAGAGGTAGCTCTCCCTTGTTTCCTCATCCTAGGCTAGAAGTAGGGAAACTCTGGCAGATTGATCACTCCAGAGATAGAATATTTTCCATGTGCNNTGGCTACCAAACGCTAATCGTTGTTGGGATCACCAGGCGTAACGCATGTGCTCGAAGTGGTCGTACTAAGGCACTTAACTAGGAGGAAAGGGTTGAGAAAGCTATTCTAGCCTAAGTGCGATGAGCAGCTGATTCCTTGACTATCTGTACACATCCTTAGATGCTCGTAGTCAAGTCGTACTCATACTGTGTTTNCACTTAGGCTAGAAACACAGTATGAGTACGACTTGACTACGAGCATCTAAGGATGTGTACAGATAGTCAAGGAATCAGCTGCTCATCGCACTTAGGCTAGAATAGCTTTCTCAACCCTTTCCTCCTAGTTAAGTGCCTTAGTACGACCACTTCGAGCACATGCGTTACGCCTGGTGATCCCAACAACGATTAGCGTTTGGTAGTCGCGGTTGCATTGGTTCAAGGTGTGTACAGTAAGTGGGAACGGATGTTGACGCTAGGTAATTTAGACTTAGTTCATTAGTTAAAGTTAGTAATTAGTTCCTCAACCCGTCACCTCGATAGCATAGGAGATAAAAACATAAAAATATATAAAAATCATATACCTTGGACTTACTTAACCATACACCGTGACAACTACAAGTAAGTCTGGGAAGACAACAAACGATTAACCCTAAGTGTTCCATGGGGCGTGTAGGCACTTAGTCTACGGAGTTTGACCGGATCGCGCGTGCTACGCTTGTTTCGTATGGTTGAGTGTAGGGGTACCTCGCCACTCATCAGCTACCTACTCGATTAATCTTTGTATTTGACAGACACTTAATTCTAATAGTTTCTCTTGGGCATAGACACCAAGGGTTCTCCTCATTTCTGATCGAAGCCCATCTACAATGTGGTGAAGTTGATCCAGTTGAGAATAACCATGGCTAAGATATTTGTGCATTAAGGAATAGTATTAGCCAATGGTGGCATCCATGGATTCGTGTGTTCCTTGTTTCCATCCTTGGATTTGTCTTCTCAAGTTGGACATAGAGTATGTTTGATATTTATCATTAAAAAATTCAAGCATGGTACTCCATCGTCTGATAGATTCTAGCTCTAAGGACCAATACTAGTTCTTTGCTTCTTTGATGAGTGTTTTTGGGAACAACTTAAATTTTTGCCACTCTTTTTCCATATTCTACAAGGCACATGCATTTTGAAAAGCTTAAAGATGGTTTTGCGGATCAGAGTTATATCCCCCACTTCAAATCGAGGAATATTGTTCATGTTTAGCCTTTTGATCTGACTATCCTTCATGTGCCTTGTTGAAATTCATACTGCCTTTGCGAGATTGAGCATGCCTCTACGAAATTGAGCATACTTCAGGTAGCAAGCAAAGGCTCATTAAAGCCTTGATCATAGTGCCTACAATGCCCTTTACTACCCCTTTGTTCATGGCGATGTGCCTCTCTTAAATGTCCATGCCCTTGTTCTTGCCTTTCCCAATGGTTATTTTGATTATTTCGGTCATTTCGGTCCCATCGGTCATTTTGGTCACCTCCATCACAGCCAGTAATTTGGTGATAGGTTGAGGAAATTCTATAACAGGAGGCAGTTCCCAATTTTGTATTGAGAAATTATGCTGTAGCCCTAGTTTCACAAGAATCTGGAGCTAGGTTTTCTTCTTTCCAGTCCCAAATCGAGAATTTGGAGGCAGGGTACAGGAAAAACAAGAATTTGAGAATAATATCTTAAATTTTGTGGGCATGGAGTTTCCTATAGTTTTGATGCAATCCGTGGGGTTTTTCTTGCTAATGTATTGGATTGCATTTTTCAAGCTGTTTCGGAAATGGAGCTTGGAGCAGCGTGGAGAGGCCACAAGCTGCTTCATTTCAATGGTTCATGGCATCCCCACTGCAACCCTAACTGCATTGTGTCCGCTCAAGGCCAGGTCTCCTTGGGAGCATTTGGCAAGGAAGAACACCAGCTTTGAAAATTCATTCAGTCCTTGAATTCAGCCTGGCATACTTCCTGATTGATCTTCCATATTATCTGATCTTTTTTTCGAAAGGATTACAAGGTCATTGCTCATCATGTTGCTACTCTGTTTGTCATGGGCACCTGCAGATTCTATGTGGCTCATGGGGCCTGCACAATTATGTTTGTGCTGTTCCCGGCTTTTGTCCCCATTTTCCTACACCTTCTACACTGTTTCCAAATGCATTCTGGCTCCAATCCTTACCTACAATTTGGGGGTTTATTACAGGACACCAATCCTTACCTACAATTTGGGGGTTTATTACAGGACAGGGATAGCTGATCATCTTATCCCCAGGTGGCTGGCTTTATCTGGCGTAATTATTGTTGCAATACCATTGTTGGCTAATTTTAGTTGGGTTCTTGCTCTTTGGGTTGATCTGTTCAGAACCTATTCCAAAAGCGTCACAGCAGAAAAGTGTTCAGTGAAAGCTGACTGATCATGTTATGCTGGGTGCTGCCGCTGCCATCCCAAGTCAAAAGTGTTTGCTTTTGTGTTATGTATAGAATGCATGTTCTGCATCCACTTGCAAAAGAATTCCATCCTATAAAATTGTGGTAAGGTGGTAATTTAATACTCGTTATTCTTTGCTGTTACAGATTAAACCATTTGACGGACAGCAGAATTAATCATATGCTAGACTGTTCCACGAAAAGCTCTGTAACCAGCTTAGATTGAGAATAATATAAATGGAATCTGCGCTTATTTAGCTTGTTTTTTTATCTTTTGTTTTCCTTGCCATGTGTTTTATTCTTGTGGTGTAATGACAGATATCTGCGAGGACTAAGAATTAGTTAATTGAGTTCCTTTTCTTAATCCTGATGTTTAGAATCGAGGTCCTTTCTGACGTGCAGGATGTGGCTCAGATCAAGAATTTGGATTATAAAAACCATTTTTGCTACGGTTTTACGGATAAAATTGGAACATTGTTACACAGACCTGTGTTAATATAGGACTGTTTTCTAACACCCTTTTCTTTGTATCTTTCTGCTGCATGTTTAATTAGGTAACTTTAAAAAGTATTTATGGTGTAAAAATCAAGTTGTTGTGAACGATGATAGAATGTGTTAAACATCTAAAGATTATAAATTTTTCTTTGGTGCTTGAAACTACTAGCACTTAAATTCTACTGTTTGGGAAATATTATGGAAAGTGCCATTGTAATTCTGGAACATTTTCCCAAATGCTTAACCATATGCTTAACCATGGAAATGGGAACTAAATCTCTGAAATGTTGATGCTTAATTTTGGTTTAGGAAGTATAGCAAAGATTACATTGTTAGTTGAATTATCTTTCCTCATACTTTATCAAGACATTGCTTAGCCAATGGCTAAAAATGGAAATTTATCAATGTCTTTATATACTATTTGACTGAAGGATTAATCTTACATGGCGGAACTGTTTGTAGTGAAAGAGTTTTTGGCCTTTAATTTTTACTTTTATTTGACCACTACTTATATTATTAATAAAATTGCATTCCTTATATTATGTCTTACCTCTGCTAATTTTTAAGCCTTTTGATTTTTGAGCATGTCTCAACTTCTTCATTTTAGAAATAATATTTTATCTTGTGTATCCACCAACACAATATTCAAATTTATTTTTTGATACTCTTTATTCAAGTCTAAGACATTATTCTATGCCTCTCCCAAACCTTCATAGTATAGCTTATTAGCTTGATCCCTCTATTATTTAGAGAGTTTTCTACATCTCCTTTATTTTTATATATAGGGACAATAAATCTTATATAAGTTTATAACTTACTACTACCTAGTAGAATTGAACCTATGCCCTGTGATTACCAAGCCAATACCCATACCAATGGGCTAACACCTCATTATTGGGCATTTGTCCATCTTTCAAAATTTTGTTAAATAATTGTGTCAATCAAGAAACTCCTATATCTCCTAGTGTTTTCCAAGTTTATATAGAAATCTTATTTGTTCCAACAGCTTTTCCATTTTTTATCTTTGATAAGGTTGTCTTTACCTCAAAGAGGGAAAGTTCATTAACGAAACTAGAATTTGGTTTTTCTTCTTAGATGTCTTCTCTAGGAAATTCTTCATTTAATAAAAAATTTGATGTATGAAATCAAACCCACAACCTTTAATTTACTAAAAATAACTCTTAGACCCTGTTTCTCAAGCCAACTAGTCAATTTCCTAGTGTAAACCATAAGCTATATACTTCAACCAAGTGAGTAATGCATCATTGAAAATCGGGTTCTCATTTTTAATATATGATTTTAAAAGATAAATATGGATAAAAAGTGTTGGGGCAATATATCTAACTATTTTATGATTCCAATCCCTTCCCTCCAACCAAAGACACATTTAAATGTAAAGAAAGACAATAAACAAAGGAGGTTGATCACCAAGAATATACAAACAAGGTTAATTATTAAGAATAGACAAAGCAAGCTAATCACTAAGAATTACTGCTTGGTTGAAAGTGCATTGCAAATTTTATAGGTCTACTTCCAAGCACAACATTAAAATAAAGTTTTATTAGAGCATTCACCTTAAAATTTGTAACTAATGTGTATGTTGATCTAAAGCACTACTATGTTCTACTTAAGATTTACCAAGTTATGTGTTGGCTATATATATTGGAGGTACACAGTAATCTAATTCCAATTCCAATGATTCCCTTCATTAAATTGATATTTAAAAAGAAAATGCTATGCACATTTGCTTAGGTTTTTGTTCATCCATCAAACCTCTTAGAACTCACCTAGTGGGATGAGTAGTGAGATAGTGATGATCCTTAATATGCATACTTTGCTAAAGCATGTGACTTGTGGGTTGTAAGTCATATGTTTGAATCCAAAAAAAATACTGTTGATGACATAATGTCTCTTGATGTACATATAGTCAAATTATTTTGGGTTCCAACACCCCCCCATAGGCTCCAAAAGAGATATGTTGATATGACACTATTATGTTCTACTTAAGTTATACTAGAGTGGTTAGCTTGTTATCTTATTTAGCAAGAGGCTATCAATTCTAGTGAGACTTGAGGCATCTTTATATATCTCTATAATTCTTGTGTATTATGTTGGTTATGTATCTTGGGGTATACCTATAGTCAAAATATTTTGAATTGTAATACCCCTAAGTTCTACTAAAGTACCATGTTAGCTATATATGTGAAATAATTTATAGTTCTAACACCAACCATTCATTCCTTGTAATAACAACAACATCACTATCGATAGTATAGCTTTGTCTTAATGGTATGGGCTCATGTTTTATATCTTACCACCCGCCTTTACTAAGAATGATAGTTTTGGGGTTTTTTTGTTTGAGGGTAGTGGGAAGGTGTTGTTGGCCAAGGGGGGTGGGGGGAGTGGGTGGCGCGACCGGCGATGGGGGGGTGTAGGGCAGCATTAGAACCCAAAAGATGCCCTAAGGTATGTGATTTAGAATCAATTTTATGACTTAGGGGTGGGGGGTGGGGGGTTATTGGACCTTGAAAGAAAATTTTATTATTCAAAATAGAGCAACAAATACACATATAGCATTGGACAAAAAATATAGAAAGGGTGAAAAATACATAAGTAGCATATGATAGAACATGTAAAAATAACATGAAAGGAAAGACTCAACGAATTCGGGGATGTCTACTTAGGAATTTATCCTTATAATCAAGCCAATAACAAAAGAAAGAAGCACTTTTTCATAAATTTGCTTCTCACTAAAGACCAATTGTAACTAGTAGTACAAGTAGAATGAAGAAAAAATCAAATGAAGTAAATAGTAACCAGAATTAAAATGAAGGGCTCCTTTGTAGAAAATTATGTTGAAGATTACTTGCATTAGAGCCTCCATTGCTCATACATTTGAACCAATGCTACAAAAAATAAATCCACTAATTAATCTCTAACTAAACCTTTAAAGCTTGGAATATAACTTAAACATTTTAAATTAAAAGTAATACCTCATTTTTAGAAATATAACTATGCTTTAAGTATAACTTAAACTTGTAATCTTTCACATAATAAAACAATCGGTCAACCACCTCAAGAACTACCAATATTAATACATATCTCATAAATAATGAATTCTTTCATTTTCAAAATCAATTTCTTGTAGGAATGCAAAAAAGAAACAAGCACAATGAAGGCAACATTCCAACCAAACTTTGTTTCATCTTATTTTTTTCACCCACAAAAAAGCCATTATGAAAATATTTTTTAAAAATTACAAAGATCACATTGACCTTTGCAGAAGAGAAAGAGCGTGGAAAAAAAACATAGCAAAAACAAACTTCTCTCCATTGTTTTTGCATGGATCTCAACATGAATATATATATATATATAACAAGGACAACATGACCTCCCTATAAATTCCAATGTGAGTTGTATTAAAATTTAGAGATTGGCTCTGGCCTGGGGTGGGACAAGGTTATCGTTGTTTCCATTAGCCAATTACAAAGCCTATGATGTGGTTGGTGAGGGCATGTGTATGTATGTTGTGAATTTTATATTGATGTACATGGATAATGTGTCATCATGCTCACAAATGCGTTTCATGTTGACATGAATGCATACTCATGCTGACAATGATCGAATGCAACTAGCATATGCTCACATCTCCTAGTGCATATTCTAAACTATGAGGCAATGCAACTAGCACTTGTTCACAGTTCCAATTGGAAGGCTTTCAGACCTTCTGAAATGGAACAATTGCTTGGAATTTGAGGCTACTACAAGGTAGAGGATCATCCAGAAGGCCGAAAATCATCCTAAAGGCATTTAGACTTTTTGAAAGGGAATAGGTGGTTAGAGTTTGTGGCTTCCAATAGGTAGATGATCATTTGGTAGCAAGTACTACATAAATTGTGAGATAGTTTAACTAGCATCCTCCTATAGTCCCAACCGGAAGCCATTTAGACTTTCCGAAAGGGAAGAATTTCTTAAATTCTTAGGCTACTGGAAGGTAGAGGATCATTTGGAAGGCATTCAGACATTCTAGAAGAGAATAATTGGTTAGAGTTTAGGGCTTCCAGAAGGCAAAGGGTCATCCAATAGCAAGTACTATGTAAACTACGAGGTAGTGCGACTAGCATCCTCTCATAGTCCCAACTAGAAGGCATTCAAACTTTCTGAAAGGAAAGAATTACTTAATTTTTAGACTACTGGAAGGGAGAGGGTAATCCAATAGCAAGTACTATGTAAACTATGAGGTAGTGTGACTAGCACCCTCCCATAGTTCCAACCGAAATGCATTCAAACCTTTAACAAGGGAACAACTACTTGGAGTTTGAGGCTACTGAAAGGTAAAGGGTCATTTGAAAGGCTAAAGATCATCTAGAAGGCATCTAGGCCTTCTGGTAGGGAATAATTGGTTAGAGTCTGTGGCTACCGAAAAGTAGAGGACCATTTAATAGTAAGTACTACGTAAACTGTGAGGTAGTGCGACCAACACCCTCCCACAATCCTAACTGGAAGGCATTCAAACCTTCCAGAAGGAAATAATTTCTTAGAGTTTGAGGCTAGCAAAAGCTAGAGGATCATTCAAAAAGCTAATGATCATTCTAATAGGGAATAATTGGTTGGATTTCGTGGCTTCCAAAAAGTAGAGGATCATCTAGAAGACTGAAGATCATTCAGAAGCATCCACACCTTCCAGTAGGGAATAATTAGTTGGGGTTTATTACTTCTAGAAGATAGAGGATCATCTAGTAGCAAGTGCAAGGTAAACTACAAGGTAGTGCGACTAACACCCTTTGGTAGTCCTAATTAGAAGGCATTTAGACCTTCTAAAAGGGAACAATTACTTAGAGTTTGAGGCTACCAAAAGATAGAGGGTCATTTGGAAGGCCAAAGATCAATCAAAAGGCATCCAAGCCTTTCAATAGGGAATAATTAGTTGGAGTTTGTGTCTTTTAGAAGGCAGAGGTCATCTGGTAGCAAGTGCTACATAAACTGCAAGGTAGTGCGACTAGCACACTCCCATAGTCCCAACTTAAAGGCATTCAGACCTTCTGGAAGGGAAGAATTACTTAAAGTTTTAGGCTACTAGAAAACAAAGGATTATTCGAAAGGCATTTAGACCTTTTGGAAGGGAATAATTTGTTGGAGTTTATGGCTTTTGGAAGGTAGAGGATCATTCAGTAGCAAGTGCTATGTAAACTATGAGGCAATGCAACTAGCATCCTCTCATAGTCCCAACCAAAAGACATTTAGACCTTTCAAAAGGAAACAACTGTTTGGAGTTTGTGGCTACCGAAAGATAGATGATCATCCAAAAGGCATCTAGGCCTTCCAGTAGGGAATAATTAGTTGCAGTTTGTGGCTTTCGAAAGGTAGAGGATCATTCAGTAGAAACTACTATGTAAACTTTGAGGTAGTGCAACTAGCACTCTTTTGTAGTCCTAATCATAAGGCATTCAGGCTTTCCAGAAGAGAAAAGTTGCTTAAAGTTTTAGGCTATCGAAAGGTAGAGGGTCATCCAAAAGGTATTCAGACTTTCCAGTAGAGAATAATTAGTTAGAGTTTGTGGTTTTTGGAAGGTAGAGGATAATTTAGTAGCAAGTGTTATCTAAACTGCAAGGTAGTACAACTAGCATCCTCTCACAATCCCAATCAGAAAACATTCAAACCTTTTGAAAAGGAATAATTGCTTGGAGTTTGAGGCTACTAGAAGACAGAGGATCATCCAAAAGGCTGAAGATCATCCAAAAGGCATCTGGACCTTCTGATAAAGAATAATTAGTTAGAGGTTATGGCTTCTGGAAGGTAGAGGGTCATCTAGTAGCAAGTGCTACATAAATTGTGAGGTAATGTGACTAGCATCCTCTTGTAGTCCCAACCAAATGGCATTCAGATTTTCCAAAAGGGAAGAATTACTTAAAATTTTAAGTTATTGGAAGGCATAGTGTCATCCAGAAGGTTAAAGATCATCTAAAAGGCATCTAGCCCTTCTAGTAGGAAATAATTGGTTGGAGTTTGTGGCTTCCAAAACACAGAGGGTCATCTAGTAGAAAATGTTATGTAAACTGTGAGGCAATGTGACTAGCACCCTCTCGTAGTCCCAATTAAAAGGCATTTAGACTTTTTGGAAGAAAAGAATTGATTAAAAGGTTAGGCTACTAGAAGGTCGAGGGTCATCCAGATGGCATTCAAACCTTTTGGAAGGGAATAATTGGTTGGAGTTTGTGGCTTCTAGAAGGCAAAAGATCATTCAGTATCAAGTACTACATAAACTATGAGGCAGTGTGACTAGCACCCTCACATAGTTCCAACTAGAAGGCATTCAAACCTTTCAAAAGAAAAGAATTACTTGAAGTTTGAGGCTACCAAAAGGTTGAAGATCATTTGAAAGGCATCCAGGCCTTTTGGTAGGGAATAATTGGTTGGAGTTTGTGACTTCTGAAAGGTAGAGAGTCATTCAGTAGTAAGTACTACATAAATTGCAAGGCAATGCAACTAGAACCCTCTTGTAGTCCCAATCAAAAAGCATTCATACCTTCCCGAAGAGAATAATTGCTTGGAGTTTAAGGCTATTTGTAGGTAGAGCATCATTCAAAAGGTAAAAGATTAACCAGAGGCATTTAGAGGCTTTTGGAAGGTAGAGGATCATCCAGTAGCAAGGTCCAGGTAAACTGCGAGGTAGTGCGAGCAACACCCTCCCATAAACCCTTCCAAAAGGCATTTAGACCTTTTGGTAAGGAGTAACTACTTCGAGTTTGTGGCTTTCAGAAGGTAGATGATCATCCGATAGCAAGGTCTAGGTAAACTACAAGGTACTATAACTAGCATCCTATTGCAGTCGCAACTAGAAGGCATTGAAACCTATCGAAAGGAAATAATTTCTTGGAGTTTTAAGATACTAGAAGGTAGAGGGTCATCCAGAAGGTTGATGTTGCAGGTTAGAGCTATTCAGAACCTTCAATAATTATTGCACAAAGATATTGCTAATGTAATGTTTTTTTTGTTTAGTCTATTATTTAAACAATGTATGAAAATTGAAATGTTATTTCATGCATTTGGATGTTTGATGAGTGGCGAGCTACACTCAACCATACGAATATGAGCGTTCTCACGCGTGATCAGATCGAACTCCGCAGATGGACTAGTTGTGGCACCTAGATAGTTAGCCTTAGGTTGTAGTTCATTGTCTTCCCACCTAGACTAGTATTATATTTGTCATGTATGGTTTAGTCCAGAGTGAGGTGTATGATGTGTTCTAATCTAATGCTATTCCTGAAGGCAATGGAAAGTAATATTATCTAAGCTAAGCTAGGAGGAAAGGGTAAGAGAATCTAATCCAGCCTAAGTACAATGAGCAACTGATTCCTTGATCAACTGTACACATCTTGGACTTCGTGCACGACTACCACTGGGATTACCAAGCGCAGATCCTAGGTACACCACTAGGTTACCAAGTAGTCACACTTAAATGCTCGTAATCAAGTCGTACTCATTCCGCGTTTTAGGAGATAAGGGTGAGAGAGAAAGCAGTAAATAAAAATTAAATAAACAAATAAATAAATAACAAAGTGAATGCTACAATGATGAAGTAATCTCGATCTTTATTGCCGGTCATGTGCATGTCCAAGTACGTCACACTCAAATAAAGAATGTTGTACAATTACATTCACCACACTGTGGGTAGACATGGAAAAATAATCTAACTTTGGAGGGATCAAACTACCAAAGATTTGCTACTTCTAACTCCTAATAATGAACAAGGGAGAGTTGCTTCTTATTTATAAACATTGTGGTGGACTGTGATATCGCGTATGTGATATCGTAGGAAAGACGCGATATCGCGTATGCAATATCGTAGGGGATGCGATATCGTGGTAGACGTGATATTGCGTACGCAATATCGTAGCCCATCATACCCCCACAACTAAATAAAAACTCATCCTCGAGTTACAAAGAGAACAAGTTCCATTGATTACACAGTGGATAGGTATGGGATTATTAATTGGAAAAAGAAATGAAATAATGTTGCAGTGTGGGAAGACAACATAGAAAAATACTACAACTACAAAAATGTGAAACTCATGTAGTTCCTAGTGCTGGTGGCTCCTCCATGGACGCTTTCCCTTTGTCCTGTGCTCCAGGATTTGAAGCTTGATGGCGTTGAAGTATGGCCTGGAGCTTCTCCTCTTCGGTCTGAGGGTCTTGTGCCGTCCATGCAAGTGTTTCAATGTTTGATGGAGTCAGCACTTTCCACAGACAGGGTAGTTGCGGGAACATTTGGTTGGCTTTGACATACCACACTGCGAACACCCGTCGTTCCTCTTCATAGGCTCTGGCTTTGTTCTTGTATTCATGAAGATCTGTTAGCCGTTGAGCCAAGTCGATTGCAACATCTTTCTATCCTTGGTATCTTACTTTTACCACATCGAGTTTAGAATTTGCAACATCTAATTTCTCTATCATCTTCTTGTGCTTTGCAAATTCTGCCTCATATTTGAGATGGGTGGAAGCCACCTGTTGCTCGAGATCTGACCTTGGGCGCCCTGCTGTTAACATGGAAAGGTTGGCATATCTAAGGTTTTCCAACTCCATGTATTCTATCAAGTCTTGGATCTGTAGGTCATAGTTTTTAACTTCCGCTTGGTGGGTAAAGGCGTAAGTATCCAATATGACCCTCCAATCAGTGTGTTGAGCACTGATAGTGTTGATTTGAGCCTTGGCCATATGGATCTCCTTCTCTAGGATTTTTTTGTACATCCCCACCTGATCCCGGAAGTGCTCCTTCAGCTTCTCATTTCATTTAGCCTCATTCTATCACGTGCTTATCTCAATTGCTGACTTCTGGCGAATAGTGCATACCTACTCCATTCAGAGGGTTCAATTCTCTCTGGCTAAATGGCTTACATCTTGATTGACCCGAATGAATTGTTCTTGTAGCTAATGAAAGTGTTCATTGAGAACATTCTTTTGTTTCTCCACAAAGGTCAACCGCAGGTTATCTGCAACCAATTACTTATTCTCTTCTTCTAAGGACTTGAGTGCCCTAAGATGCGCATGGGTTTGCGCCCGTACTGTGGAGGAATCCCAAATAGCCATCTCCTTTTCTTCTGCCACCTTCTTATTCTCTACGATCAACTTTGTTATTTGCTCGGTTCTGAAATTTTCCAGCTAGTCTGCGAGAACAAATTGCAGAGGATCCCGCTATGCTACTTGTAAGGCTACGAGCTGCTCTTGTAGTTTCTGCACTTCAGCTTCAGCATGCTCGGCCCTTACTTCAGATATGACTAGCTTCCCCTTTGTAGAAATGAGATCTTATTGAATTGCTATGACATCTTGAGGGATGTCAAACAAAGACGTCATTACTTGTCCTGTTTGAAGCAATCTGTCAAGTACATCCTCATGTTCTGCAGGAGTCATTGAGGTCCTGGCAAGAGTTTGAGCATCCTGTGCTCCTGAGAGATTTTTCGGTGGCACAACAGGTACGTTGAAAGATTCTTTGATGTGGTCAGCAACCACTTCAGCAACTCCCGCGACATTTTGGTGTTGCATGACCATCACAGTGGCCCCTTCACCAGTCTCTAACTACACCTGAAAAGATGTCGCGTTTCCTGAGATCTGTTGCAACCATCTGCTTTCCCCTCCTCCTATTTGAATTGATAATTCACCCCTTGTGCAATCTAATGAAATAGTAGGCTAATCGGCATAATTGATGACACGAAAGAGGCTTGTGTCATCACGGCTTCCCCAACTAACCGTCTCAGCGATGGTCCTAAGATGGCTCATCGACGATCTGTAGTCTTGCGATGGTGGCGGTTGATCCTAACCTGTGCTAGGCCCTGCTTCTTATTGTTGGCTAGGACCTATGGCTAGAGGTTGACTGGGTCCTACAAGTTGAGTTGCAGGTGGTCCAGTTATATGTTCTTCTTCTTCGGGTCTCAGCTCTTCGCCAGTGCTCTTCCTTGGAGCTGGGGCCTTTAACAATTCAGCATAAGAAGAATTTTGGGTTTTTTGGAGGATGTCATTAGTGTTTTTCCGAATACCAGCCCATTGGCACAGTTTTCTGATAAGACAGGGGAAGGGAAGCACCATCTTCCCTGACTTCCGTTCTTCAAATCGCCTTAGGATCTCCGTCAAATATAGACGGGGAAGGTTAGCATTAACCTTTCCCATCAACATTGCACATCCTCTAGCTGCATACGTCAATATTCTTTGCAAACCTTTTGTGGGAAAGAGGTGATAGGTTCCAATTTTGAAATCAAGTCTCTCTTCTATCATTAGTTCACCAAAAGCTTTATCTCTGCCATAAGCCTTCTCTAACCAATCCTTTCGCACATCAAGGTCCGAATGGGTAGATAACCAAGCAACATGAGGCCTTGTGTTTAGAAGGTTTAACACTTCCGAAATTACTTGTGCAGAGAAGTCTACCATCACACCACAAATATTTACAGTTGTGCCTTGCTCCTTATTGTGCCAGAACTAGTACGTTTCACCTAAGTACCAGGCACCACTTTCAGAGAGGACAAGCCATAAGGGAGACCCTTTGAGGTGATCCCTAACAACCTCAGGAGTGAACTCTGCAAAAGATTCGAAGTTTAGCTCCACAATCACCACAGCAAATGTGGACTTCTCATGGATAGCTTGAACACATTCTGGGGGCAACGTGAGTTGTTGTCCCAGTTCAGACGTAGCAGCAGCTCCTCCTTCTGCCTGCCCAGACCGTCCGATAGGAGGTTCTTCTTGATGGATGCTAAATGATTACACCTCATGTTTTGTACATTATCTGGCAGGGCCTTTATCTTCCACGTCTCTGAGGTTGTTTCGCTCCACCTTGAACAAGACCCTCATGCTGTGCACGTTTCAGGGCCATTCTGCAATCACACGGATCAAGCATTAGTAAGGTTGTTTTTAAAGTTAAGTTATACCTTATTGCTTTCCTTAATTAAAGATCTTATGTTATAACATGTGATCGTGCCTGAAAATTGTAATAATGGGTCTTGTGACTTAGGTGGTTTCCATTTTAATCTCCTAGTGTACCTAAGGCCATATGATTTTTGGCACAATTATTCTAAGTGTTAGTGTTAATTACCCTAATTGATGTCCTTTGGAAATGATAAATTTCAAAAAAATTAGGCGCTTTTCGACAAGTGTCTCTCCCCCACGACCAAACTGAACACTCCAGGTTCAAGCAGGTTCAAACGGAATTAAAATCGGAGTACCAATGAGCGAGATATTAATGAAAAAGCAAGGTTCACACAATCATAAGTCGCAAAGAAAAATTTCAAAACCTCCTCCCACGTAAATTGCAAAATGATGCTAAGTGTTGCGGCGGGGATTTCCTATTTATAGGAAAATAGGACGCGATATCGCGTATGATGCATTACGTATGTGATATCATGTGGGACGCAATATCGCGTACACGATATCTCGACCCTACTAATGTGAGACACATAAAAATATCAAATTTTTAATAATTTTTCTTGAAATTAGTGTTGGAAATTGAGGACATTAGCAAGTATTAATATATCCTAGGGTAATTTCATTGATTTGAGAGGCACTCTTAATGATAATGATGTGAACTTTAACAATAAAAATTTGGCGGTTACGAAAAAAAGGAATGTAATGGTACATTGGAACGTTAAAATTTAGAGGGATAATAGTAAGGAAAGAAAATTATGAAAAATTAAGCTAAGGGTAAGAAATTGTGTGTTTGAGCTAGAGAATTA
>MNCI01003890.1:134972-147983 GCA_015680685.1 Gnetum montanum | reverse complement strand
GAATAGAACCTCTTATTTGTAGAGTGGATGAGTGGGTGTAATGGGCTCACTGTTCCAAATAATTGATCACTCATGACTTAATAACATAAAACACACCTCAACCAACAATCCACATGAGTGTTTTATTTGTAGATGGGATTACTTACAAAAATGGAAAAAGACAAACACACAAAAAGATAAAACAAAAAGTTGAAAAATGAAAAACTAGAAAACAAAAAGTTGTAAAATAAAAGAAAATAAAAATGGTTATTAATCTTGCTTGTCATCGAAATGAGGGATATCCCCCATAACTAATCGATTGAGTATGGTAAGGATTAATAAATGAAAGATAAGGATCCTTGCATGTTGGAAGTATTGGGACTAGTCTATACTTATCCCCTCGGGGTTCACACACTTGATTATAGTAAGCATAGTGGGGCACTTTATACGATGTAGTTCCGGGATATCGAGTTGACCCACTCTGATAATTGGGACCGTTAGATGGTATGGAAGGATTGGAATGATGCCTCCTATGGTTATGTTCATTGGGTCGTATGGTTGTTGGAGCGTGAGTTGGTGGCCCTGATGAAGTTACATGAGGCATTAGGTTCGAAGGTAAGGGTGCACCACAGTATGGGACTTGTGCTAGGTTGGAAGATGCAATGGCCTCGGAATTGTGTTGTCCCTTCTTATGGCTGTGTTTAAAGAAATGATGCCTTTGATGTTGAGGAGGCTTTTCATTGTTGTTAGTAGTAGTAGCACAAGTGTTGTTCGTGGGTTGTTGCTGTGGTATAAACACCTTAGGAACAGTTGGTGGCACTGCGGAAGGAGGGAAAGGATGAGAATGCTAAAAATTAGGAGGAGTATAAGATGCATAAGGTGGCAGTTGTGTTGGAGGTATGGGTTGACAGTATTGTGAAGAATAGTATTGTGGTGAGATAGAGTAGGGTGGCCTGAATGGAGAAATAGGATGTTGAACGTGATAAGCATTTGGATTTGGAAAATATGAAGGATGCCTTCAATCTAAGGGTGGTCTCCCCCACGATTGGGATTGTTGCCACTGTGATTGAACATAGTATCTCTGTACGAACTCTGGATGTAACGTGTTTCCCCAATGCTCATGTAGATGTAACAATATTGGGCATTGGCCCTTGGGGTGATCATATAGGCATATGTTGCATTCATATGTAAGATTGACAGTTGAGCACCTAGTCCCTTTATTCTTTTTTTCCGAATGTCTAATGGTTTGTCCTGCTTCTTGGGTTGTCAAAGCTCTATCTCCGATGTTGTTGATATATTATCCACACTTTTGATTCATCCATTCCATCATCTTATTGATCTTTGCCTTGGCTTCTTCTAACAATTGTTGTATTGGAAAAGATGATGTTTCCACCTTGAGATTGGTTGATTTCTCCTTTTTATGATCATGGACCTTTGTTAAGTTGAAATTTGGTCCCATTGATGTTTTTGAACACTCTCCCATCTAGCTACTTCTCCTTCTTCTTTTGCTACCCACTTAATAAGCTCTTGGATTTGATGGGTTTGTAGTTTGTATAGTTGACCTTGGGCATACGTTCCTAAGGTCTCTCTTATTTCATTATGTAGCCCATCAATAATATGGTACATTAGCCTTTCCTCGGAAAACCCATGGCCTGGACAATTTTTTAATAGTGCATAGTATCTTTCTAAGGCCATGTCCAAGGGTTCATGTTGTGATTGTTTCCATCCTTGGATTTGTTTCCTCAAGGCTGACACTCTTGCGTAGGTTTGATATTTTTCGTTAAAGACTTCTACCATTGTTGACCAGCATCATATCGAACTTGGTTTTAACGATCTATACCATACTTTCGCTTGGTTAACAAGTGTCATAGGGAAGAGCTTAAGTTTTTTCCAGCCGTTATCAATGTTATTCCATGTGCAGGCATTGTAGAAGGCTTGTAAATATTGATGCGGATCTAAATCATAGCCTCCTGAAAATTTAGGAAAGTTGTTTAAATCTAGCCTGGGTAGATGGCTCTCTTTACGATGCCTATGTGAGATTCGAACAGCCTCTTGTATTTGCGTTAAGCTTGTAGTGGCCAGTGGGGGTTCATCGTCATCTTGTAAGTTATGCCTTCATGTGTTAGGATGACGTTGTTTTCGTTCATGTTTATAAGAAACTCCCACTTCAGGTTGTATACTCCAATCTTCATCGTTATATAGTTCGTTGGTTCTCCAATGAACTTCCTCACTAAGTGTGGCATTATTATCATCTTGTAGGAGAGGCATTGTTGTGTGTGAATTTATGTGACTTTTTATAATTACTTCTTCCTAAGAGATATATCCTTAAGTTCTTTATAATGACCTTGTATGATATAACTAATCTAGATAACTAGCACCATCCCAGGCAACGACGCCTATGATGAGTGGCGAGGTACCCCTACACTCAACCATATGAATACGAGCGTTCTCACGTGCGATCTGGTCGAACTTCGCAGACGGACTAGTTGTGGCACCTAGATAGTTAGCCTTAGGTCGCATTCGCTATCTTCCCACCTGGACTAGTATTATATTTGTCACGTATGGTTTAGTCCAAAGTGAGGTGTATGATGTGTTCTAATCTATTGCTACTCCTGAAGGTAATGGAAAGTAATATTATCTAAGCTAAGCTAGGAGGAAAGGGTAAGAGAATCTAATCTAGCCTAAGTGCGATGAGCAACCGATTCCTTGATCAACCGTACACATCTTGGACTTCGTGCATGACTATCACTGGGATTAGCAAGCACAGATCCTAGGTACGCCACTAGGTTACCAAGTAGTCACACTTAAATGCTCGTAATCAAGTCGTACTCATTCCGCATTCTAGGAGATAAGGGTGAGAGAGAAAGCAGTAAATAACAATTAAATAAACAAATAAATAAATAACAAAGTGAATGCTGTAATGATAAAGTAATCTCGATCTTTATTGCCAGTCATGTACGTGTCCAAGTACGTCACACTCGAATAAAGAATGTCGTACAATTACATTCACCACATTGCGGGCAGACATGGAAAAATAATCTAACTCTGGAGGGATCAAACTGCCAGAGCTTTGCGATTTCTAACTCCTAATAATGAACAAGGGAAAGCCGCTTCTTATTTATAGACATTGCAGTGGACTGCGATATCGCGTACGCGATATCGTGTACACGATATCGTGGGGGATGCAATATCGTGGCAGACGCGATATCGCATATGTGATATTGCAGCCCATCAATGTTCATCTTTATCTCTTCTAGTTTCCTGATAATGATACATTGTAAAAACCCTATGTAAATGCACATCTCAAGATTAGAGAGCCATGATTTTAGAAAAATGACTAAAAATGATCTTTGTTAGAGGCTACTAGAATTATCCACTCATAATTGATGAGTAGCAAGGTACCCCTACGCCCAACCATACGAATCACAAGCATTCACACATAATTTGGTCAATTACATGGATGGGACTAGTTGTGCATCTAAATCATTATGCCTTGATCGTAGTTCATTATCTTCCCACTTAGACTAGTAGTATCTTTGTCATGTATGATTTAGTCCAGAGTGAGGCATATGATTTTTATCATTTTATATTTTATAAGTTTAATCATCTAAAACAAGAATAAAGGGTAGAGGAATTTAATATCTAATCAATCTACTACCTAGCTAGCCTAACCCAAATACATGTTCCCACTCTCCAAACATATCCTGAATGTGTATAGTGCTGCTAGGTTACCAAACGTTAAGCATTTCTAGGTTACCAAGAGCTACATGTATGCTCAAAGTGATCATGCTCGTGTTTCTTAACTAGAAATTAATTACTTAACTAAAGTGCATTAAAGTAAAGTGCATGAATGTTAAATGCATTAAAGAAACATTAATCTATTCTTAGTGCTACACAGATTATCAAAAGGGTTCATTTTTATTCCCATCACACTACTGTGCTCAGGTACATTAATGCTCAAACAAAGATCCATACACACTCAGACTCTTGCTGCAAGCACTTAGAAATATTCTAACTCTGGAATGGCTAAACTACAAGAACTTCGTTACTCTATGCAAAAACTATGTAAAACTAATGCCCAAACCATGCACCTAAACACTACATTTATAGGCTAACACACATGCCATGATATCGAATATCCAACATCGCTTCTAAGTCCCAATATTGGAGCCAAGAAAAACACGGTTCATCATACCTCCACGACTGAATAAAAACTCATTCTCAAGTGAACAATAGGAGGAACAAGTCCCTTATATAATATTGGGAAGGTATGGGATTATTGACTGATATGCAAACTACTGATTAACTTTGAGTGTCGCATTACAAAATTTTATTTGCATGGATGCATACAAAATGATAGAGTGACAAAAAGACTAGATAGACATTGAAGATTACAAAATTTGCAAAGGTCTTCAAGAATCTGCTAAAGATTATTCTTCTTGTTGCCACTAGAGGTGGTAGACTTTTAACCTTGATTGTTATGTCGATGCTTCTTTGGTTATGCAGAGCATTTTTGAAGGGTGAACTAAAAGTTCTTCTCATTGTCCCATGGATCTAGTAAACATGCAAAGTTTGAGCTACTATCTTGTATATGCTACAATTTATCCATGAGCATATCCTCCATTGTCCCCTCTCTTGGCTTCATTTTCATGCCTGGTAAAAGACCTTCTTCCTTAGGAATTTCTTTTAGCATCACCTGAAGTCACCAAAGGATCAACATTAGTTTTGGTAAATTTTCCTTAATAATTAAGCCTTTTTGGATCCCTTAGTTTTTTTTTAAGCACAAGGTGATTATAACCCTTTTCAAATCCCTTAGTTGTTGTTTAAGCACAAGGTGATTACGGCATACCATGCCCAAGTTGATCAATTACTATTAGTTACCATGATGTTTAAAAATAAGATGTTAGAGAAATTTCAAAGTGGACATCTCTAGCCCCCATGACTAATAAGTGTAACTCTACAAGCACATAAGTATTCAAACAATTAAAACCAAAGGTCTAATTTAGAAGATGGCCAAGAAATATTAATGGATATAGAAATAGAAAAGTAGGAAAAATTAATGAAACGGATGAGAAGTAGTCCCAAAATCATGCATAAATTCAAAAAAACTATCATTGATGTTCTAGAAGATGTGAAGGTTAGTTCAAAGCCATGATCAATAAAAGTCATGCAAGTGGATCCTCCCTAAAGCAAGCTCTTGCCATAATGCCCTTACATAACCACTTCTATAGATGTCCATGGGCACCTCAGAAGTTAAATGTAGACCATGCCTTTGTTCCAAATAACACAAAACTACCATGGTTGGGATGTTGCGCTATACTACACAAAACCAAAAGGTTGATAATCACATGTATAATAATGGGATGAAAAGGGATTGCAAAGATCGGGATGTAAGGTACTTGACCACAACCACAATAGGTTCTTGTGAAAAATGTGATTAAAATGATCAACATACCCATGTGTCCAAGTTCAAACTAAGTTCATACCATGAACAATGACCATGCATTGTGTGTTTCTTCTTGCTAACCACCATGAGTCCACAACCATCTCAAAGAACAATTATCACTCCAAAAAGAGAAGAAAAGAGAAAAAGGAAGGAAGGGCCTTAGTTAGAGGGGTGCCTTCAGGCATGGGTAACATGTCTTTCTAGCCCCATAACCAGTGCTTGTAGCCCATTATTATGTCTAAGGGTTGTGCTTTGAATTTCCATTATTATTATTATTTTCATTTTTTTTCTCTTTTTTTTTATGGGAACCACACCATGCAAAGATTGAGCTTCCTTTTTATTGGTCGATGGAGGAGTAATTATACCTTCCAAAAGGAGTCATAAATCACAAGAAGGATGTCAAGAAGAGAACCCAACAAGTCCCCTTGAGATCACATCCTTTGCCATTCCCACTTGGTCATTCCCTCTTTCTTCAAGGTACAATGATCATTGATGAATTTTAGTTTCAAAAAAGAACAAATTGTTACCATGATGAAGAACTTCTATTCTGGAGGGATGGATGAGGTGGGCTCACTGCTGTACACAATTACTTACCCAATCATCTTGATAGCATAGCACAACATAACATTGACTCCTGCATCATGACTTGGCAATTTTATTAATAAAATCATGAAATACATTTTAAAAACATAAAGAGAATGACTCAAGAAAAGAGAAAAATATAAAGAAATGAAAAAATATTAAAAAATGAAAAACATATAAAGAATTGGAAAATTCTCAAACTAATAAGCAAATCAGTTACTTCCATGCATCTTTGAAACAGTTTTATATTCTCATTTTCAAGCCACTAGGTGCTCTCTAGTTTAGTGGCTATTGCATAGATTGGCTTTTGCTCATACACTTGCTCCTAAACTTTATGGTGGATCAATATAGGGGTTTTGTTAATATTTCGAAGTCTCAGCCCACAACTGCACCCTTTATCATTATTGGTGATATATGGATTCTTTCATCTCTCCACAATGATAGGTTTATCATTTATGTCTTTTGTTGGAGTGGTAATGGGTGTTGGCTTTTGTGTATGATTAGGAGACATTGTTTTTGTGAGGAAGGTTGTTGCATCGGATTGGTAGGTTCATGAGTGTTACGCTTCTGCCTGGGGCCTTCTTAAAGAAAGGACGTTTTAGAGATTGTGGTGGGGACCTACTGGCATTATCATTTCTATGTATATGTGTTTGCAGCACAAGTGGCATTCTCTCATTGATGTTGTGGTGCTGAACCTTCCTGCGTTGTTGGCAGTGGCACATGAGGAGGTGGAGTATGAAGATGTGGATATGATGAAGAAGGAGAGGTGTGAGGTGATGACCTCATATAAGATGTTGCAGGATGATGATATTCGGAAGAAGAGCCGGACCAGGTTCAGCCACTGTGACACGTTCTGGACCAGGGAGGCCTGCATCTGAGCCACATGGAAGAAGAGGAGCCCTGCAACTGAGCCACATGGAAGAAGAGCAGCAGCAGCAATGTCTGGTAGAATCAATCAATCAATCAGAAACGTGTGTGGTTCGGAATTTGGACGTAACTTTAGCTTGTCATCGTGGAATCAATCCATCAGTAAAACTCTCTGACTCTGATCTGATCTGTGTGTGCCTCCATCTCTCTATTGCAGCAGCAGTTCTTGGCAGCAGCTTGGGAATGGGCTTGCTTGCGTGCGAAGCAGCTGCTCCTCCTCCTCCATCGTTTAGCCCTGAGAATTGCAATGACCCTTAGAATTGTAACTCTGAATTTCAGGGTGTACAAATCGGCTGTGTTGCTTGCTCGCTCATATTGATGCTACAGGGTGTATAAAGTGAAAACATGTTACACTGCACATTTGCATCAGTAACCTATTTTCGCTTTATAATCTCCGTAGCATCAGCATGAGTGCGCAGGACAGCCGATTTAAAAGCTCTCACATTCAATCTCCAGCTGTGATTGAAAATGTGCTTCATCTTGCTCCTCCTTGGTTGATCACGCCTGCATTTGATTCGAACTTCTCTTCAAAGAACTCCAAAGTTAACTACGGTTGTGTTCGGCCGTGTCTTGGAGACAACAGGTATAGGTCAACTTTACCAGCTCTAGTTTATGCAGATTCCTATTATTTCAAGTGGTTACACATTCTTAGCATTTTTTATTTCTTGTTTTTGTTTTTTGGAACTCTGCAGGTGGTCGATTCTTCATGTTTTTCAAGGATGCTATGTTTTCTTGTTGGAATGTTGGGAATGGAGTGGTGCTTTAGGAAACCTGGTAGAGTTCTTTATTTCCAAAGCGTTAGAGAAGGGAATATAGTTATTTTCTGGAGATGGTGAGCATAGTATTTTCTTCAGAAGTTAGGTTTGAAGCTGTGTTGTCTCAAAGTATATTTGAAAGCTTAAAACATGGCTGAGATAAAATTTGGTCGTGTGCTGGTCTGATTTCATTTTTCTACAAATATTTGTAATCTGTAGTTTAATTGAATTGCTGACTTCCCATGTGACCAATTAGTTTTTAGAAAGTACCAAATTAAATTTGTCATTTTTTCACACACATCCATCCTCAATGAATGAAAGGTGGATGTACCTCTCGTGATGGTTTAATCGTGGGCACTCGAACTACAAAATGGCTTGTTAGTGTTTTATATGTAAATATCAAGGCCTTTTCTTCTGCAGATTTTCTCCTTTTACTAGCTGTTTCGTGTCACATGGTATAAGGCCAAGTGCCAAAATTCAGCCATTCAATGCTCACTTCACAACAACAGCTTAGCCACCGAGCTGCAACTACATTATTTATTGGCCGTACGTCATATTGGGAGCTGCAATCCTGTAACGGCTTAACCGTCTTTCTTGATATTAGTAGCAAATGCCTTATCCACTTAATTGGAGTCCCTTGCTTCTGCATTAGTAACATAGTATGTTCTTTTGGTACTAGGTTTACAATGTAGCACATTTAAAGTGTTTTTTTTGCTATTCTTGTTTTAAAACGTTGTGTATTGATTACATCAGTACATTACTAGAATTTCTTAGTCTAGTTACTTGTCTTTAATTATTGCTCCTTAAGGTTGGATGCATAATATCTTGTATTTTAGCATTTACTATCTTTGGGTTTTTTTAAACATCATTTTCATCCTGATGGGAACAATGATGCATTTGGAATGAATAATCTTCTTCTTCCTTCCACTGGTATTGATATTCAAAGACCTTGAACTCATATTTCTTCAACTATTTTGAGTAGCCATTGATGAAGTTAACCAACTTCCACCTATCTCGCATCAGAACTTCAATCATCACTAATCCTTCAACTATTCTGAGCTTTCACCAAAAAAAGATAACCTACTTCTATATACCAAAAAGAGTCACTTTGGCATCACTTTTGAAATTATTAAAGAGCCTACAGATTGTAATGCTGTGATCTCAAGCCAATGTAAAAAGGTTATTATAGAACATATGTACATCTTAAATACACACCAGATTTACTATTTTTAGTAGGAAAATGTTATTTTTCACCTATTAAAAATAAGATATTACAGCTCTGGTAAATTTTGATATAATTTTTATTAGAAATTATGACATCATTTGTTCTATCTCTATCTTAAATGGGTTGTTTTTGATGGATCTTGAAGTGATGTTAACATTAATGCCATAGTATTTGAAAAAACTAATGTCATGTTCTTACTCACTTCGAATTTCATGCCACAAAGCCTTCAAAAGGATTTTTGATGTAGACTAGATTACAAGAAGATCATGCACAACTTGTGAGAGATTTAGGCGCTTTTTCTTTGTTGCGGTGGTTTTTGAATATTGGTGATGTAACAGTGTCTCCACATGATTTTTGGCATGTGTTAGCTAAGCTTTCACATCTACTGGAGTTTTCTCTTGAGGATTGCATATTTGAGGTACCAAGGAATCTATCAATCCTTTTTTCAATTTTTTGCGTTCTAAGTGGTTTGTAATAACACATCTACATTACTATTGAAAGGAAGCATAGTTTTAGAAGAAGGTTAAGAGAATGATAGGATTAAAAAGAAGCATTGTTTAGAACAAGTTTAAGATTATCACCCTTTGGAACAAAATATAGGATGTGGATTTGCCACTTTTAAACAAAAAAAATAAAGAAGAAAATAAAAATCCAAATAGAAAAGACCTCATGTCTATGAATTTTCTTTTCAAGGTAAAGAAATTGAAGACTAGTGATGAGCAACGAGGTACCCTTACACCCAACCATACAACTCACTAAGGCGTTACACACAATTTGGTTGAATTTCATGGACCTATAGTTATCTAATGCACTAGCTTTTCTAGAAAGTGAAATAGGCATTGAGAACGTTTGTTGTCTTCCCAACTACACTTGTGAAGTTCAAGAGTATGGTTTAAGTGTAATTGAAGTATATGATTTTTCTTACTTTATATTTTATGGATTTGGTTGCCTATAGCAAGAATGAAGATTAGAGTAATTAAAAATCTAATTCATCTATTGCCTAGTTAGCCTAATACAAGTAACCGCCCCACTTTCTAGAACACATCCTGAACACATATAGCACTACTAAGTTACCAAACGTTAAGCATTGCTGGGTTATCAAGTACTATATGAATGCTCGAAGTGGTCATGCTTGTGTTCATTAATCAACTGAAAATAAATTGCTTAATTCATATACATTAAATTAAATAGCAATAACGCAAAGTGCAATAAAGAAAATATTAAGCTAATCTCAGTGTTGCAAGGGTTATCAAAAGAGTTCATTTTATTCCTATCACACTGCTACGCTTAGGTACATCAGTGCTTAAACAAAGAACTGTACACACTTTAGACTCCTTCTACAGGCACTTAGAAAATATTCTAACTCTAAGGAAAAGAAACGACAAGAGCTTTGCTACCTTGCTTGAAAACTGAAAAACTAAACTCTGTTAAAATTGGAACCCAGGCTCTATATTTATAGGTCAGGATATATGCCCCAATGTCAAACACCTAATGTTGGAGCCAGGCCCCAACGTCGCATACGCAACATCGCAGCCAATAAAACACATTTCATCATAACCCCACGACTGAATGAAAACTCATCCTCAAGTTAAGAAGAGGAGGAACAAGTTTTTTACAACATAACATATTGGATAGGTATGGGATTATTAACTGACATTATAAACTAACTTAGATGAAACAGACATACAAACTTTGAGTGCCTAAGTGTATAGAATTACAACTTTTACAAAATTGGGTGTTCATGAGAGAAGGAGTGAACACCTTGGAGAAGATTGATATCCAAAACCTCTTAGCAGTAGAAGAAGGAGAGAGAGAGAGAGAAGAGATCCAACGAGCACAAATAATACTCATTGTGTGGTACTAGTGCATCATCCTTGGTGAAGATAGTCTCGCTTCCAATCCATGCTTCCCACTACAATCACAACAAAATCATGAATTAGTATGTAAAGTGTAACACATAGTGGTTAAATGCCTTGTCTCATTAGTGGTTACACTTGTCTAAGTTGTGATTGTGGTAGATTGGTTTCTTCAATAGTGTTAGCAAAAAGGTTGACAAATAGGGTAAAATAGACAAGTGATCCATTAAATCAAAAAGTATTTAACACAAGGAAATATTTGAAGAGGATATAAGAATTCACAACAAGAAAAAGGAAAGTTCATTGAAAATTGTTATGAAGATGTGTACAATAGGTAAACAAAAATAATTTGATTGTAAGAGTATCTAAGGGTAAATAACTTCACTAACCCAACCAAAAGATATGCAACTGGGTCCTCCCCAAATAGGCACAGGCCTTTTATGCCCTTGCATAACTTCAAACCAAAGAGTCCGTAGGCTTCGTAGATGATTAATGGTTACAGAAGGTTAAGTAAAAAATCCTAGAAGAAACTAACTAAGAATTCCAACACATCAAACCAAGACATTGAACAAAAACATAAAACCAGCAATGAGGTGAGACATGAAAAGCATAGATGGATGAGAGAGAGGAGTGGAATGGAGTTCCTGATTACAGTCACATAAAGTCCCTTGTGGAATTTGTGGTTAAATGACTTGATAGGATCCATCCTTAGTCCAAACCAAAACCAACCACATTTAGTGACTTCGCATTGACATTCTAAGACTAATCCATTCCCTAAAACACAAGAGTGCTCCCACAAAACAACCATTGTTCCTTATTAGAGAAGAAGTAGAAAGTAAGGACCTTACTTAGAGGGGACTAGTCCAATAACCAGTGCTTGTAAGTCGTTTATTTTGTCTAAAGGGTGTGCTTTAAATTTTCATTTTTTTTTGAAATGGGAACCACACCACACCATGCAAAGACACATACATTTATTTTGTCCAAGGGATGTGCTTTGAATCTTTATCTTCTTTCTTTTTCTTTTCTTGATGAGAACCACACCATGCGAGGACATATGCATTTATTTTGTCTAAGGGATGTGCTTTGAATTCTTATCATTTTTTCCTGATAAGAACCACTATCATGAAAGGACTTATTCAACTTCCTTTTATTGGATGACATGGAATGATAAGAAATTTATGAAAACATACATGCACCTAGGCAAATAGAAAAGCACAAAGAATACCAAATCCCCTTGAAGCCACACCTTGTTCAAACCTTTGAATCCTTCCCGATTCTGGAAACTACCAAAGTTACAAATTTATTAAAGATTTATTAATGAAAAAGGGACTGCACATTTCCAACACAAGGAAAACCATAGAGTTTTTGGATGGGTGGATGTTGCAGATTCACTACCTGTTACATGAAAAGAAACCATGTCCTAATTATCCATAGTGAAATTCAAAGCTAGAAACTAGACACCAATAATCAAATGAAATAATACATACCACCATCAAGTAATGCATTACCAATGTACCTAGCACTTATTAAAAAAAAGTTAGAAAGTCACATCAAATAAAAGACAATATAAAAGAAAGTGTAAAATGTTCAAGAAATATCAAGTGTACTAACGATGGTGTAAAAAAAATAAAAAAAATTAATAATATAAAAACAAAAACATTTAAAATAAAATAAAGAATGTGTAAAACAAAAAGTTGTAAAATAAAAAACATGTAAAACAAAGAATTTAAAAAACTAAGGAGCCACTTAAATAATTACCATGGTTGGCCATCTTCCCAATAACTAAGTTGAAAGGAGGAGATTCAAAATATAGAGCATGGTTGTCCATCAGATGAGATGCTTGTTGTGTTAGCTAATATATGCTCATGGAAAGGTTTGATTTGTTGAATGTTGACCAATTGTTTCTTGTTTGGGTTCTCAAGTTTATAGATCATCATGGCCCCTAAAAGAAAAGTTTCACAAATGATGTAAGGTCCTCCCCACAATGTTTGAAACTTAGTTTGTTGAGATACGTGTGTGGGGTTCCATTAAAGAACATTGTCTCCCGATTGAAATTTGGATTTTCTAATTTTCATATCATGACGCTTTTTGTTATAGGCCTTGTGCAACTCGTTAAATGATAAAGTTACTAATCGATTTTCATCTAGCAAGTTGAGATTCATCAATCATTCTTTTTGGGCTAGACTAAAGTCAAGGTTAAGGTCACAAGCTGTTGAAAGTGCACGAAGTTTAGATTGAATA
>MNCI01003890.1:81096-133304 GCA_015680685.1 Gnetum montanum | reverse complement strand
TAAAGTCTTAATCGCAAGAATTTACCAAAAAGAAAACAATGCATCAACCAAAATATACACTAATGATACAACCAGAAATGAGGTGAACAATGGAGAAAAAGATGGAGAGAAGAGAATGAAATGGAATCCCGAGAACAAGGTGGTGTACAACCCCTTGTGTAGTTCATGATTAATGTGACTTAGTAGATCCCATTCCAAGTCTGGCCTCAAACAAACCACTTCTAGTCACTTTGCATTAATGCATTCGGCCAATCCATCCTCTTGAAGTAACAAGAATGTCTCCACCAAAGAGTCACTACCATTTTGACGAAACGAAGGAGAAGAGAATGGGAAGCAAATAGGGCCTTAGTTAGAGGAAACATTTTTATTTTTGTTCCATAACCAGTGCTTGTAGCCCAAATGATTATTTCTTCTAAGGGGTGTGCTTTGAATTCTCACTTATTTTATTTTATTTTTATTTTTATTTTTATTTATTTATTTATGTGTTTATACGTGAGAACCACACCATGCAAAGACTTTGTTATTTTTATGAGCTCAGCTTCCCAATGATTAAGTAACATCAAAACGGTAAGAAAACTCAAGAAGAAAACATCCAAGCACCCAAGAGAATGACCAACAAAAATACATCAAGTTCCCTTGAAGTCACACCCTTTTCAAGCCTTGAGTCCTTCCTTAGTTTGAGAAATGGCCAGTCACTGATTCGTTATAGTTCTTATTTAAAAAGGGATGGTACATTTCCAAGCGAAGAGAGACCATAGAAATTTGTGGATGTATGGATGAAGTGGACTCATTGCCTGTCATATCAAAAGAACCATACCTTAGTATCAACATCATAACTCAAAGGTAAAAACCAAACATTAGCAATCAATAGAAACATAGTTCATACCATCATTAAGAATACTTATTGGTGACAAACTTACAAGATGAATAATACACACACAAAGAAATGAAAAAGGTATAAACGATGTTGTAAAACAAAAACAAGAAAAGTTAAAGAAATTTGTAAAACAAAAATGTGTAAAACAAAAAATTAAAAAGAACCGAGGGCCCCAAATGATTAGCATAGGTGGCCATCTCCCCCATAACTGAACAGAAAGGAAGAGATCTAAAATAATGAACACCTATTTGAATTTCTTAAAAGTATCCAACTTCTCCCGATTGATGTTTTCAGGTTAAGGGGTGGAAGTCGGCCATGCTCATACTCCAATGTATCTATGCCTTCATTGTGGGCATGAGTTATTCCCCCAATTCGTTCCATGCATGTTGGTGGATTGCTCTTTCAATTAGCTCTCAACCACAGGGTGTTCACTTGTTATGTGGTTGCTACATACAGACACCTTTGTATTTGAGTTTCTAGGGCAAACCAGTTGCATGTAGGAGATGCTGAGCATTCCTCCATGTCATCACCCAATGAGTCACTATATGTGATGCATGGAACTTTCTCCTTCTCGATCTTTCCATAAATGTTTACGTTAGATATTTCCAAGGAAAGATCATGAATTCCTAGGCATGTGTCTATTGTACTTAGCCATGCCCTTCCCATTATAATTGGGAAGTCCCCTTTGTTGTTGTTGACTTCTATCACCAGGAAATTAGTGGTAATGATATTCTCCACCAATCCCAAGGGAATGATGATGGACTGGTCAGCCAGCTCTAGTTGAATATTGCTCTTCTTAAGTGGAGGCAGGTTCCAGGCTTTATATATCTCTCGTGATATTAAGTTGACTTCAGAACTTGAGTCAAGAAGAGCCTTATGAGGTTTGTTCCCAGTGACTTGGAGGTAGATTAAGGAACTTCCAGGGTCAGATAGTTTCCTGGGAAGGTGGCCTACCTTGATCCAGTTAGTAATGGTATGTGTTAACATAACCGTATGCGTTGAGCTCTGTTGTTGGTTTGAAGGGAGCTCTGAAGCCTTATGTGTTGGAGGAGCATATACAGTCTCAACGACTTGTGGTTGTGAGAGCTTGTCTAGGCTTTTGGTTTTGAAGAAAGGTCTTCTCTTCTTGCGGTTGTCAAAACTAGTAGTGGGTTGAAGGTTTACAGCTCTCGTAGCATTACATTGCTACAATTGAGTGGGGAGTTCCCCTTGCATTGTTGGAGCAGAAGGTAGTGGAACTACTGGCGTAAGAGAGGTGGATGGATTCGGAGGATGGTATGCATGTGGTGCATCTCCTAGAGGGGAAGGAGTCCTTCTAAAATACTCCCGAACTTGGTAGTAACATTATGGGGTTGCATGACCCATAGAGTCACTTGGAGAAATCAGCTGCTGCACATAGTAGCCATATGGGTCTGGTTGCTGGTAAGGGTATTTTTGTCTAGGTGGTGGCATCTCCCATGACTGCGGGTGTTGCCACTGTTGATGTTGCCCGATAGGTTATGGCAGAGTTCCACTTGGGTAATATGTTAACGGTTGGTGGAACTACCTTGGGTTACCCTGGGAATAAGGTAACCTTCGGGGTGCTTACCGTCTGTGAAGTCTTGGGTTGAGTGCATACACCCCAGACTCTTGTAGATGTGCGATTATTTGGCAACATCCCTTAGGATGGTCATATTGGCAGATTTCACATCCATCGTCATTGTCTGTGTTAGAATCCACAACCTCATCGGTGATAGTCATTTTTCCCTTACCTTTGTCACGTGCATGGCCTGAATCTCTTTACTTTTTCTTATCATGGTCACTACTTCATTCCTCCTTAGACTCCTCTATGACTTTTAAAACAGTTTCAAACCTACTGTCTATGGAGTCCCACATCTAATCTACCTTAGCTGCCACTTCCATTGTTAATTTCTGAAGCAGCAAGGTTTTTCTATTCACCAACTCTTCGAGTGGTGACTCATCCTCTTCATCGTTGAATCTCACTCCCCTCTTCCAGAGGGAAGGATTGCAGTTATACTCTTCCACGCTTTCTCTTTTCTGTAGCTCCCCTTCTTCTTTAGCTACTTGCTCCAACAATCTATGAACTTCATGGGATCTAAGTTCAGATAATCTCCCTTGGGCATAAGTCCCAAGGGTTCTCCTAGTTTTGTGTCTTAGCCCATCTACGAGGTGGCATAGTTGATCTCGTTGTGTGTAACCATGGCCCAGGCAATGATGTAGCAATGCATAATATCGGCCCATGGCAGCATCCAAAGGTTCATGATTACCTTGCTTCCATCCTTGGATCTTCTTACGCAAGTTAGACACTCTGGAGTACGTTTGATATTTATCGTTGAAGAGTTCTAACATCGTACTCCACCTCCTAATGGTTTCTAGCTCTAAGGACCAGTACCAACTCTCTGCTTCTTTTATGAGTGTCCTAGGAAATAACTTTAACTTTTGCCACTCATTTTCTATGTTCTGCAAGGCGCAGGCATCATGGAATGCTTGTAAGTGATTTTGCGAATCAGCATTGTATCCCCCTTCAAATCGTGGGATGTTATTCATATCCAATCTCTTGATCTGACTATCTTTTTGATGCCTTGTAGATATTTTCACTGCCTTTGTAATATCTAACATACTTTGGGTGGCAAGTAGGGGTTCATCATGATCATCTATTTCATGAAGTCTATGATGCCTACGTGGTTCCCTACTTTCCCTTCTACCATGCCTAGACTTTCTAGATTGCCCTCATCCTCACTCTTGACTCTCTTGTCGAGGTCTCTCATTTCGCTTACCCTTATCCTCACCGTTATGTTCTTGATGACTGTGCCCTGATGTGGAAGGAGAGGGTGAATGATGTGATGAAGGGAAAGAAGAAGGAGAACCATCTCCATGACGATGTTTCTTACCTTCTCTTCGATGGCTATAGCCCCAATCATGATGACGATCAGAATGGCCATTCTTATCATGTGTTTTTGTTTCCTCAGTGAATAGTTGGTGTTCATAGGGATCAGAACTAGGGTTTTGTATCGTGGAGCATAGGTTCTGATACCCCACCTTCTCACTATCGTTAGGAGGGAGAACATCATTTGATGGAGAACTTGTTATGATTGGTTCACCAACTTCTATTTTGCTAAGGACGTGCGGGACCCCTTTGCCCTTCAACAGTGTATGGTGGCTCTCCTGCCTCAAGTCCCTTAAACATTGTGCAGTTGTGGGATGGTAATCCCTTGTGTCAAAATCACCTATAACGTATTCATCGTATAGCTGTGTCATGCCTATATGTGCCAGAGCACAGAGGAGCATGTTGGGGACTGCACAAACTAGAGGTAACACTATGTTACCTTGCAAGTCTCTCCAATGTAGTTGTTCATCCTAATGGAGGATAAAGGTAAAATTGGGTATGCACTCATCGTGATGAGTATATACCACCCGATACTATTGAGGAACTGGTGGTTCTCGGTTATGCATGTTAGACTGCCGACTATTTCTTGTATGATCCCTAGCTAGTGAAGTGCTCTTATGAGAAGAAGAAGAAGACATTGTGTCTTATTCGGTGTGCTAATTAACTGTTATATAATTTTTCATTTAATTAATCCTAAGGGTTCGTTTAAGCTCCCAACGATGTGGATAATTTCCTATGTTCTACTTAGTGCACAAAAAACTTAGTCCCCGACAACGACGCCAATGATGAGTGGCGAGGTACCCCTACACTCAACCATACGAATATGAGCGTTACACGCACGATCTAGTCAAACTCTGCAAACTAAGTGCGTACACGCCTTATGGAACACTTAAGGTTAATCATTCATTGTCTTCCCAGACTTACTTGTATTTGTCACGGTTGTATGGTTAAGTAAGTATGAGGTATGTGATTTTTATATCTTTTCTGTTTTATCTCCTATGATAATGAGGTGAAGGGTGAAGAGACTAATTAACTAACTTTAACTAACTAACTAAGCCTTAATTAACCTAGCATCAGTATTTTTTCGCACTTACCATTCACACCTTGAACCAATGCAACCTTGATTACCAAACGCTATTCGTTACTGGGATCACCAAGCGTAATGCACGTGCTTGAAGCGGTCGTACTGAATGCACTTAACTATGGGAGAAGGGTTGAGAGAGAATTAATGAACTAATAAAGCATTTAAATGACAAACAATAAATAACAATAAATAAAGTCCTATCTAGCTTAGTCCATGCACTGCAAGTTTTATCCAAGAAGTTCGTCTTTATTTCCATACACAAACTTGTGTTCAGGTACAATATTTGCTCAAATAAAGATCTGTTCACTTTGGAGATCCTACTGTGGGCACATGAAAATTATTCTTTCTCTGGAGAGGTAAATCTGCCAGAGTTTTGCTATAGTCTAGGCCTAAACTAAGAAATAAGGGAGAGCCGTCTCTTATTTATAGATTTGGCGACGCACTGCAATATCACGTACGCGATATTGCAGGGGAAGACACGATATCGCGTATGTAATATCGCGGCCCATGCGATATAATGTCCCATCACTATACTTGCTAATAGTTCTTGTTAGTATTCATGTGAGTTCCCTATTCGTAACCTCAGCTTGACCATTAGCTTGGGGATCGTAAGGTGTTGTGAGTTTATGTTCAACCCCCAAGCATTGCATAAGCTTTCGAAAAGTAGTACCTGTAAAGTGAGTTCCATTGTTAGAGATTAATTCACGTGGCATACCAAACTTGTTTACAACATTTTATTGTACAAACTTAGCAATAGTTGAAGATGTACAGTTGATGATGGCTACTGCTTCTGCCCACTTTGTACAATAGTCAACAGTGACTATGATGTACACCTTTCCATTTGACATGGGTGTGATGGGACCCATGAAGTTAATGCCCTAGATGTCAAATGCTTCTAGTGGTTGATTCCATTGTTGAGGTCCCTCCATTCAAGTGATCATTTCATGATCTTGTTAGCATCATTCACAAGAGAAAATGTAATGGTAAGCATCCCTAAAGAGTGTTGGACAATAGTATCCTACCATCAGGATTTTAATGGCCATGCATCTCCTAACATAGTGTCCTCCACAAGGACCTTCATGAGCATATTGGAGAATGCACAATTAATCAACATCAGGGACACACCAATGAATTAGGCCATTGTCACACACCTTGTAGAGGTGTCCATTGATCTCCATGAAGTGCTTTACCTAGTGAAGAAATTGTTATTTCTTTTGGCAATCCAACCCTTGTGGCATCTCTTGAGTGAGAAGATAGGTGAGAATGTTATCATACCATTTTGGTTCATTGAGCATTTGTTCAGTTATAACCTTAGCAAAGAGGAGTTCATCAAGAAACATATCAGATAATGGGCTTTTTTACTCTTTGTCATCCCATCGCAACCAAGATAAGTGATCAACGACCACATTCTCAATGCCCTTTCAATCTACCATTGTAAGATCAAATTCCTACAAGATCGCTAGCCACCGCATAACATGGGGGCTCACCATTGGCTTGTTCATTAAGAAGTGGATGGCATTGTGATCAGTGTGTACAAACACCTTATATCTAAGCATATAGTGCTTGAACTTTTCTAAAGCAAACACCATAGTCATCAATTCTTTCTCTATGGTGGTGTAGTTCAGTTGTGCATCCACAATGCTTTAGTTAGCGCAATGGATGTAATATGGATGTTTCTTGTCATCTAACTGCATCAGCATAACTCCCAAGGCATACTTTGATGCATTTATCATGATATAGAATGGTCTAGACTAGTTGGGTGCTTATAGGATTGGAGTTTCTACAAGCTTCTCTTTCAGTTGCTAAATTGCTTTCTCACATTCTACGATCTAGACAAAGGAATCATCTTTTTTTGTTAACTTGACCATTAGTTTTGTGATCTTAAAGAAATTTCCTATGAATTGCCAATAGTAGCCAATATGTCCAAGGAATGACCAAACATCTTTAACTATTTCTGGCTAGTGGGTTATTCCTTGGATGATCCTTATTTTCTCAGGGTCTACCTCAATTCCTACTTGTGAGATTTTGTGCCCTAGTACAATGCCCTCCTAGACCATGAGATGAATTTTTTGCCAATTGAGCCAAAAGTTAGTTTCAACACACTATTTCAACACTTGCTCAAGGCAGTCCAAGGCTTACTCAAATGTAACTCCATACGTGGAGAAGTCATCCATGAAGACTTCCATACCACTATTGACCTGCTATTGAAAAATGCTTAGGACCAAGCATTGGAATGTGTTAGGAGCATTGCATAGATCAAATGGAATCTTACGAAATGCAAAAGTTCCCAAAGGACTCATGAATGTTATCTTTGCTTAATCTTCTGGTGTAATTTGAATTTGATTATAGCCACTATAACCATCTAGAAAATTGTAGTAGCAGTGCCTAGATATTATGTCAAGCACCTAGTCAACAAATGGCAATGGAAAGTAATTCTTGAATGTTGCCATATTCAATAACCTAACATCAATCTAGACCTACCACTTGTTACCTTTCTTTGGCACAATTACAAGTGGGCTAACTCACTTGCTATTCGCAATGGGATAGATGAACCTCACATTGAGGAGTTGCTTGATTTCCTCCTTGAGGATTTGCTTCAATTTAGGATTCAACCACCTCTATGATTGTCATTTTGGCTTTATGGCTAGGTCGATGTAGATGCAATGCTAACATATCCTAGGATCAATCCCTATGAGTTCAAGATATGACCAAGCAAAAGTTGCTGACTATCTTTCAGCTACTTTCAACAACATTTTTTTTGTTCTAGAGTAAGTTTTGCATTGATTATAACTACCTTCCCATTCTTCAAAAATACATATTCCATTTCAGCTGGTAACATTTTCAACTCAAAGAGCTCTTGTTTGACTTTGTCAAGAATTTCCAACTCTCCCTAGTGAGTATCATCATTTGTATCATCAAAGAGTTGGTGATGAACTTGCTCAAGTTCATCCATGCCTGTGACATATGCACATGTCAAGCTCTCAGTTGGTTCCATGCAAAATGTGCTACTTTCTAAATTAATGGTTAGCCACTAGGTTCCCTCTTATTTTGTGGCTACTACGTACAGACATCTTTGAATTTCTGCTTCCCACACACACTATTTACATGCAGAGATAGATGCTTACTTGATGGCCCAAAGTTTCTACACACAATTGCACCCTATATCGCTATACATGATGCATGGAACTCTCCTCTTCTCGATATTTCTAAATGCATTTTCCTTTGATATTTTTAAGGAAAGATCTTTGATGCTCATTCTTGCATTGATGGTGCTCAACCATGCTCTTCCCATGATGATTGGAAAATCCCCTTTACAGTTCTCCACTTTGATCACTAGGAAATTGGTAGGATAAGACCACTTACAGATAGTGGTCACAATGTCTTCTACCAGTCCCAATGGAATAGTGATGGACTAGTCTACCAATTATAATTTGATGTTGCTCTTCTTGAGAGGAGGCAAGTTCTAAGCAGTGTACATCTCATGAGAAATCAAATTAACACCAAAACTTGAATCAAGAAAAGCCCTGCACGATTCATTCCAATCAATTTACAAATAAATTAGAGGACTTCTAGGATCAACTAATTTTGTGGGAAGGTTTCCTACACATATTCAATTAGACACAATATGAGTGAGCATTACAGTATGGATCCTTGGCAAATTTTAGTTTGAAGAAGGCCCAAAGGAATTTGATATGGAGGAAGAGGTAGGAGCAGGGTTGTCAACCTTCGATGTAGGTGAAGTCTTAGGTGAACTAAGGAATCGAAAGAATGGTCTTTTCTTTGATTGGGCATTCACCCATCTGATTAATGATTGGATTGTAAATTAACAACCCTCGTAGCATTGCATTATTGCGGTTGAGCAAGTAGTTCACCCTGCATTGGTGGAGCAAGTGGTAGCTATGCAACTAGAGGAGGAGTGTGTGTAGGGATAGGAGAAGGATAAGGATAAGAGGTGATATCCCTTCTTTCATGTGGTGAATGAGCTTAGTAATAATCTAAAGAATGGTAGTGAGGCTAGAAATTAGAAATGTGACTAGAGGAGTCACATGGAGACATGGGTTGGTACACGTGATAACCATATGGATCAAGCTATCAATAAGGGTACTATTGTCTTGGCGGTAACAACATTCACAATTGTGGTTGCTGCCATAGTTGATACTGTTCATATAGCTATGATGGAGCTCCACTTGGATAATACCATTGTTGCTAGTGGAACTACCTGAGATTACTTTGAGGATAAGGTAACCTTCTGGATGTTTGCCTTTGTGTAAGCCATGGATGTGAGGCATACATTCCAAACTCTTATAGATGTGACACAATAGGGCAACATCCCTTAGGATGTTTGTACTGACAGATGTTACATCCATGATAATCATCTAATTCACTATCCACAACCTCTTATATTGCAGCAATCTTGCCCTTACCTTTGTAATATGCATGTTTAACTTCTTTGCACCTCCTATGCCCATGCTCACTACTTTATTCTTTGGACTCCTCAACAATTTTGAGAATAGCTTGGAATATGTTGTCCATTGAGTCCCTTAACTAATCAACCTTGGTTGTAAGTTCAAATTGGAATTATTGAAGTGGTAAGGCTTTCTTATGCAGCCCCTCATCAAATACGGATTCGTCCTCACTATCGCAAAATCGAACCTCTCTCTTGTGGATGGAAGGATCACGGTTGTACTCCTCTGTAGTTTCTCTTTTTCTTAGTTCACCCTCCTCTTTGGCAACATGCTCTATTAATCTTTGTACCCAATGGCTAGTTAGTTCTGACAATCATCCTTGGGCATAGATACCAATGGTTTTCCTTGTTTCATTATGGAGCTCATCTATAATGTGGCGAAGTTGAGCTAATTGAGAATAACCATGGCCAAGGCATAGTATCGGCCAATGGTGGCATCCAACGGTTTGTGTGCTCCTTGTACCCTTGAATTTGCTTTCTTAAGTTGGACACTCTAGAGTACGTTTGATACTTATCATTGAACATCTCAGGCATGATGCTCCATCCTCTAATAGATTCCAGCTCTAAGCACCAATACTAGTTCTCTACCTCTTTGATGACTATCCTTGGGAACAACTTCAATTTCTACCACTTGTTTTCTATGTTTTGCAAGGCACATGCATCTTGGAAAGCTTGAAGATGATTCTGTGGATCAAAGTTATATCCTCCTTCAAATCGAAGAATATTATTCATGTCTATCTATTTAATCCAACTATCTTTTACATGCCTTGTTGGAATTATAATTGCCTCAATGATGTTAAGCATACTTCAGGTAGCAAATAGAGGCTCATCAAGGCCTTGACCATGGTGCCTATGATGCCCTCTACTACCCCTTCATTTATGGTGATGTGTCTCTCTTGAATGTCTATGTCCTTGATCTTGTCTATCCTGATGGTCCCTTTGGTTATTTTGGTCCCATCGCTCATTTCATTCATTTTGATTACCTCCATCATGATCTTGCCTTCTATAATCATGATCAAAGCCAGAAGAAGAAGATGATGATGAAAGGGAAGATGAAGGAGAATCAGCATCATCACGGTGCCTACTACCATCTCTTCGACAATCACAACCACAATCACAATCGTGCTTCTTGTCTACATCCTTGTCTTAACTTTCCCCTCCGAATCCTTCGTTGTCATTAGATCCCTTATTACCAAAATTAGGATTGTAAACTATGGAGTGTAGATTCTAATTTTGACATTCATCACCGAAGTCAAAGAGAGAAGTTTCATTAAATGGAAAACCCCCAAAGAAGGGTTCCCCACTAGCTTGTTAGTATAACAGGAATGGAGAATCATTAAGTCCTTTTCCCTTCGAAAATTCATAGCACTGCTCTAGCTGCCAATCCCATAGACATTATGCTTTGGTGGGATGATAATCCCTAGTGTCAACATCTTCCACAATATATTCCCCATGGTGGTCTTGAAGACCACATCATGCAAGCATTTGATAGAGCATTGCAGGAGTAGCATGATTGGGCGACAACACAATGTTGCCCTCCATGTCATGCCACCGTAGCTATTCATCCTGGGGTAGGATGAAGATAAAGTTTGGCACATACTCATCAAGATGAGTATATATAATTCGATGCTATTGAGGCTTTGGTGGATTAACTCTATCGGCCTTGGGTGAAGAAGCGTTCCTATGAGAAGAAGACATTTTTAGTTAGCGAATATAAATCACAGTGTGCTCTAAGAATTTGTAGTAATTGTAAAATAAGATATGACTCTTAGGTTCATTCCAATGATTTAAATACTTTTCAATGAGTTCTAGATAGTGCACAAAACAACAAAAAGGTCTCTAAAAACAGCACCAATGATGGGCAGTGAGGTACCCCTATGCCCAACCATACGAATCACTAAGGCGTTACGCACGATCTGGTTAAATTCTATGGACCCATAGTTATCTCATACACTAATTCCTCTAGGAAGTGAAATGATGTTAAGAATGTTCATTTTCTTTCTAACTACACTTGTGAGGCTCAAGGGTATTGTTTAAGTGTACTTGAGATATATGAATTTTTGTTGTTTTATATTTTATGGATGTAATCACCTACAACAAGAATAAAGGGTAGAGTATATTGAAACTAATTTTTATTGCCTAGCTAGCCTAACACAAGTAACCACCACACTTTCCTAAACGCATATAACATTGCTGGGCTACCAAACATTAAGCATTGCTAGGTTACCAAGTACTGTATGAATGCTCAAAGTGGCTGCTTGTGTTCATCAACTGCTGGAAATAAATTGCTTAATTGAAATGCATTAAAATAAAGAGAAACAAAATAAAATGCAATAAAGAACATGTTAAGCTATCCTCAATGCTGCAAGGATTGTCAAAAGAGTTTTTTTTATTCTTGTCACACTGCTACGCTCAGGTATATCAATGTTCGAACAAAGAACTGTACACACTTAAGACTCTTTCTGCGAGCACTCAAAAAATATTCTAACTATAAGAAAAATAAATTCCAAGAGCTTTGCTACTCTGACTAAGAATGATCAAAAACTTCTAAAAAAATAACTCGAAATGACAGCCCAAGTGTGGTATTTATAGACTTTGGGAATATACCCTGACATTGGATATTTGATGTCGGATCCAAGCCCCAACGTCGTGGCCAACACAAAATAGTGATTCATCATACCCGCACGATTGAATGAAAACTCATCCTCAAGTGAAGTAGAGGAGGAACAAGTTCTTTACAACATAACATATTAGGTAGTTATGGAATTATTAACTAACAAGACAAATTTACTCAAATGAAATAAACATATAGACTTTGAGTGCCCAAGTGTATGGAATTACAATTTTTACAACATTGGGTGTTCATGAAAAGAGGAGTAAACACCCCAAAGAATATCGACATCCAACACCTCTTGGTAGCAAGATAATGAGAGAGAGAAGAGATCCTTTGATTACGAATGGTCCTCATTGTGTGGTACTGCTGCATCATCCTTGGTGAAGATAGTCTCCCTTTCAGTCCATGCTTTCCACTTCAATCATAACAAGATCATGAATTAGTATGCAATGTGTAACACATAATGATTAAATGCCTTGTCTTATCAGTGGTTACACTTAGCTAAGTTGTGATTGTGGTAGCTTGGTTTCTTTGAGTAGTGTTAGCGGGAAGGCTAATAGATAGGGTTAATTAAATTAAGCTATTCATTAAATTTGAAAAAATTCAATACAAGGAAATATTTGAAGAAAGTATAAGAATTCACAACAATGAAAAGAAGAATTCACTAAAAACTGTTGTGAAGATGTGTACAATTGGATATTGATGAGTGGCGAGGTACCCCTACACTCAACCATACAAATATAAGCGTTTCACGCATGATCCAGTCGAACTCTGTAGACGGCCTAGTTGTGGTATCTAGACAGTTACTCGTAGATCATAGTTCACTATCTTCCAACCTGGACTAGTATTGGCTTTGTCACATATGGTTTAGCCCAGAGTGAGGTGTATGATGTCTTCCTACACTAATGCTACTCCTAGGTATGATGGGAAATAATATCAACTAAACTAAGAGAGAGAGTGAGTGAGAGAATCGAAACTACCCTAAGTGCGATGAGCATCCATTCCTTAATCATCCGTACACATCTTGGACCTCGTGCATGACTACCACTGGGATTACCAAGGGCATGGCCTAGGTACGCTACTAGGTTACTAAGTAGCCACACTTAAATGCTTGTGATTAAGTCGTACTCATTCAGCGTTATTAGGAGATAAGGGTAGAGAGATATTAACTAGGAAAGTAGTAAATAACAATAACAATTAAATAATTAAGCTAAGTGGATGTTTCAATGATGAAGTAATCTCGATCTTTATTGTCGGTCATGTGCGTGTCCAAGTACATCATACTTGAATAAGGATGCCGTACAATTACAATCATCACACTGGGGGCATGCACTGGGAGAAAGGGTTGAGAGGAAAAATTGACAAAAAGTCCCTACCTTAGTGCTAAAACTACAAAACTTAAAACTCAAAAAGAATCCCTTCCAAATCTTCCTGCCTCTTATTTATAGATGAGAAGACAGGCTGCGATATCGCAGACGTGATATTGTGTCTAGGCTGTGATATCGCATACGTGATATCGCATCACCTAGGATATCACGTACGTGATATCATGGCCAACAATTCATGACTCATCAGATGTCATTGATGGGGTAAGCAGAAAAAATTTTACTGTAAAAATATCTAAAGATAAAGAACTTAACTAACCCAACCAAAAGATATGCAAGTGGGTCCTCCCCAAAGCAGGCACATGCCTTTTATGCCCTTACATAACTTCAAACCAAAGAGTCTGTGGGCTCCATGGATGATTAGTGGTTATAGAAGGTTAAGTACAAAAACTCAGAAGTAACTAACTAAGAATTTTGACACATTAAACTAGGACACTGAACCAAAACATGAAACAAGCAATGAGGTGGAACATGAAAAGCATAGATGGATGAAAGGGAGAGCGAAATGGAGTTCCTAATTATGGTCACATGAAGTCCCTTGTGGATTCTATGGTTAAATAACCTGATAGGATCCATCTTTAGTCTGGACCAAAACCAACCACTTTTAGTGACTTTGCATCACCATTCTAAGACCAATTGATCCCTTGAGACATAAGAGTGCTCCCATAGAATAGCCACCGTTCCAAATTAGAGAAGAAGTAGGAAGTGAGGAAGGGCCTTAGCTAGAGGAGACGAGTCCCATAACTAGTGCTTGTAGCCCATTTATTCTATCTAAGGGGTGTGCTTTGAATTCCCATTTTTTTTGAAATGGGAACCATACCATGCAAAGACACATGCATTTATTTTATCCAAGGGGTGTGCTTTAAATCCTCATCTTTTTTTTTCTTGATGAGAACCACATTATGCGAGGATGTATGCATTTATTTTATTCAAGGGGTGTGCTTTGAATCCTCATCTTTTTTCTGATGATAACCACACCATGCAAGGACTTATTTAACATCTTTTTATTAGTTGGCACGGAATGGTAAGAAATTCATGGAAACACACATGCATCCAGGTAAACAGAAAAGTACAAAGAATACCAAACCCCTTTGAAGCCACACCCTATTTAAACCTTTGAATCCTTCCCAATTCTAGAAACTACCAAAGTCACAAATTTATTAAAATTTTATTAGTGAAAAAGGGACTACATGTTTCCAAAACAATGAAAACCATAGAGTGTGTGGATGGGTGGATGTTGTGGACTCACTACCTGTTACATGAAAAGAAACCATGTCATAATTATTTATAACAATATTCAAAGCTAGAAACTAAACACCAATAATAAAATAACAAAAATAGTACATACCACAATCAAGTAACACATTACTAATGTACCTAGCACTTATTAATGAAAAGTTAAAAAATCACACAAAATAAAAAAGAATATGGAAGAAAGTGTAAATTATTCAAGAAATATCAAATGTACTAACGATGGTGATGAAGTGTTCAGTCGATACATCGATTGGGCTATGTTAATGGAGCCCCATTGACATGACCATGGTGACGTGACCTTGTCAACGTATCCGTCCATGCGTTAATGCAACCTCGTTAATGCAGTGTCTGTCTCTAGCTATAAATATGTGCGCACCCGCTGCATTTACGACATCTTTTGGAGTAGTTGTAGCAAAACTCTTGCAGTTTGTTCCTGTAAGAGTTAGAATATTTTCCAAGTGCCCACAGCAGGTGTGAGAAAGGTGTACGGCTCTTTATTCAAGTGTTAATGTACCTGAGCCCATTGGTGTGACCAGCAATAAAGACAAGTTTTTTGAGCATTCCTTGTAGCATTTGGATTTAATCACTTAAGCATTTTAATAGTTTAATATTTCAATGCTTTAATAATTTTAGAAGCTTTTATTGTTATCACTTTACTATTATTGTCCTTTCATATTTTATGAGAACCATAGGCACGACCATCTCGAACATATATCAAACACTTGGTAACCCAGTGATGCTTAATGTCTGGTAACCCAATAGTGGTTAGGGTATGCTCAGGATGTGCATGGAAGATGGGATCAGTTGCTTATGCTAGGGAGAGTTAAGCGATAGAGTAGAACAATTATAAATTACACAACTTTCCATTCCCTACAATTTAAGAATTAGACCTTAAAAGATAAAAAAAAAACTAATAAAAATCATTTGCCTCAATCTCACTTAACCATCGCTTTAGAATATCACAAGTGAGGTTGGGAAGACAATGACCATTCTAAATAAGGTTTTGCTAGCTAGAGTTCGGTGTATGCAAGTGCTTACAATCTGTAGAATCTAACCGAGTCATGCGTGAACACCCGTGATTCGTATGGTTGGGTGTAGGGGTACCCCACCACTCATCATTGGCACTGTTGTTGATGAACAAACCAACAATGAGTCCCCATATCATATGGTGGCTTATAATCCTTCAGGAATTTGACCTTACTATGGTAGACAGGAAGGGAACTGAGAATTTTTTTGCTAATCATTTATCTTGGTTATGATGGGACAACATAGAGGAGGAGGAGCCATTCTCTGATCAATTTCCAGAGGAACTCCTCTTCGTTGAAGCACTCGCTAAGGAGACACCCATAGGATCAACTTGGTTCAACGACATCCTCACCTATCTCTCAACACAAGAATTACCAAAAGAGTGGGATCATTGGAAGAAGCTGTGGTTTCTTCACAAGGCCAAGCACTTCATGGAAATCAATGAACACCTTTACAAGGTGTGTGTAGATAGCTTGGTTCAATGGTGCGTCCCTTATGTGAATACATTGCGCATCCTCCAAGATGCTCACGAGGGTCCTTGTGGGGGCCACTATGCTAGAAGACGCATGACCATTAAGATCCTGCTTGCAGGATACTACTGGCCCACACTCTTCAGAGATGTGCAATGGTTTTCCTGCTCCTGTGAACAATGTTAGAGAGATGGTGGAATAACCACATGAATGGAGGAACCCCAACAGTGGATCCAACCACTGGAACCCTTTGATATTTGGGGCATCAACTTCATGGGTCCCATCACACCCATGTCCAATGGGAAGGTGTACATCATCACTGACTAAGTGGGCAGAGGTGACAGCCATCACTGACTATTCCTCAAACACAATTGCATAGTTTGTCCAACAACAAATCGTGAACAGGTTTGAGGTGCCACATGCACTCATTTCAGACAACAAAACTCATTTCATAGGCACTACCTTTCGTAAACTTATGCAACACTTGGGGGTCAAACATAAATTTACAACACCTTATCACCCCCAAGCCAACGGGCAAGCCAAAGTCACCAATAGGGAGATTACCAAAATCCTAACTAGGACCATTAGCAAATATAGGAGGGATTGGAGCACAAAACCTAACGATGCCCTCTAGGCCTATCGCTCCACATGAAAACTTCCTATAGGCTATTCTCCTTACGAGTTAGTGTATGGAAAACTACCAAAACTTCCAATTTAGGTAGAACTCTGAATACTATCTACCGCCAGTGACTTGGGTCTTGACTTATCACTAGCACAACGAGAACAACTCATCAACTTGAATGTGCTAGATGAGAATTAACTAGTAGCCCTATCATCAAATAGATACACAAGGCCTATAATCAAAAATGTCATGATCTTAGAATTCAAAAGGTAACATTTCAACATGGAGATAAGGTACTCTACTAGAACCCCACACATGTACCACAATGTACTAAGTTTCAAACACTATGGGAGGGACCTTATATTATTTCCGAAACCTTTTTGTCCAGGGCCTTGCTTATACACAAACTTGTGGATCTCACAGAAACATAGTTAGTTAATATGCAACAATTAAAACCCTTTCATGAACTCCAACAACCCAATGTCACTACCCTCTCATTACACAACCAACCTCATTCCATTTTTCGGATCTCCTCCTCTCAACTTAGTAGTGGGGGAGATCACCTTTCATGCTAACCAATTCTACTAGCTCCTCAGTTGTTTTTGCAAGTTTTTGTTTTACAACATCGTTCATACATTTGCCACTCTTGCTTACTTTTTCTTTCTTTATTTACTTATCTATGTATATATATATATGTATGTATGTATGTATGTATGTGCTTATCTTCTAGTTGTTTTATACTTTTTATAAATAACTCATCTTATTGTCACAGGATGTACTGATGCAGTTGTTTCTCTTTATGATGGGTTGCATGATATGGTCCACCTATTATATCTAGCTCCCACCTTCGCATTGTTGTTCTAGACAGTCACATTGAACTCTCATTTCATGTAACAGGCAGTGAGACCACGTCATCCACCCATCCACTCACTCCATGGTTTTCCTTATTTTGGAAACATGCAATCCCTTTCAATTAAAAAAAACTTTAATTAATTCATGACTTGCGTAGTTTCTAGACTTGAGAAGGATTCAACAGTTTGAATAGGGTGTGACTTCAAGGGGAATGCAACATTCTTCATACTTTTCTATTCCCTTGCATACGAGCTTGTGTCCTCACAGACTTCTTACCACTTCATATCCTCTCCTAACTGAAAGTTACATGGCAATTTATCCTTGCATGGTGTGGTCCTCATCACTAAAAAAAAATGAGGATTCAAAGCACACCCCTTGGCCAAATGCATGTGAAAACTCATGGGTCTTTGCATGGTGTGGTCCTCATCACTAAAACAAATGAGGATATAAAGCACACCTCTTGGCCAAATGCATGCGAAAATGCATGGGTCTTTGCATGGTGTGGTTCCCATAGAAAAAAAAAACACATGGGAATTCAAAGCACACCCCTTAAACTACCTATAATGGGCTATAAGCACTAGTTATGGGACTTGCTTTGTCCCCTCTAACTTAGCCCCTTTTTCACTTCCTCTCACTCACTCATGTTGGAGTGGTGGTTGTTTGTGGGAGCCTTCTTGTGCCCCAAGGGGATGGAGTAGTCTTCGAATGTTGATGCGATGTCATTGAACGTGGTTGGTTTTGGGTCTGGACTAAGGATGGATCCTATCAGGTCACTTAATTACACACTTCACAAGGGATTTCATGTGACCAACATTAGGAATTTCATCTCACTCTCTCTTCTCTTCATCATTTGCTTCCCATTATTCACCTTACTACTAGTTCTATGTCTTGAATGTCTTTCATGCTCTATTAGAACTTCTAATTCTTCGGCTATTTCTCATGGATTTGGGTATTAACTTGTAGTTACCATTAATTAACTACAGAGCCCACAGACTCCTGTGTTGATGATATGCAATGGCTACTAAGGCTACCACTTGCTATGGGAAGGACCCATTTGCATATCCTTTGGTTCAATTTGTTAATCTCCTATCCCCTTGATATGGTTGGTTGATTGTTTCTATGCTAACCATCACACAATCCCTCATCTGCAAAGTTCCATACTATGATATTCTCCTCATTTTGACTCTTCTTCTAGTTATAATATTCTTTCCTCTTTCACTCATACTATTCTCTAGTCTCTGCGACCTCAAATCATCCCCATGTTGTGTCCAATTCACAACTTTGGACTTTTTCTTTAATGGTCAACGTAGGTCAACATTCGCAGCACAACTGCATCAACTAGGCCCTGTATACGTGTCCACCTACATTTACGTAGCCTCGTTTACACGGCCCTATCAACACATGGCAAAAATAGTATATATACCCCCGTTGCGCCTTTAGAATTTGTCCATTTGTTCACAACGCTAGGGGAGCTTTTTCATTTATCTACGCCAACACTTCTTTCCAAGCACAAAACATTTCCACCGCGTGTCCCAATCCAACCATTCTTTCAACCCTTTCACAACCGAAGGTATGCTCTTCATCGTGGGGGGGTGAGGTCTATAATTATTATAATTATCAAAGACTTAACACCTCTTAGGGGATAGATAAGGAAAAACAAAAACAACAAAACAGCTATAAATTGCAACTCATTATGTTTTATTGTTTTTCTAACCCCTCAACTACACTCCGGGGAACCTAATAGGATGCATGTTCATTGTCATAGCTTGGTCAAAATGAAAAGGTGTATGATTGCCATTTTGAGCAATTTATACACATTTTAATTCATGGTTATGATGTGATTGTAGATGGCACCCAAACTAAGGCATCCAAGGGGAGAAGAACCATCCCAACCAAGGGACAAGCAACCAAGAATAGGAAGAGGACAAGGCGCACAACCTCTAGAGTATGCAGAGGGCTCACATGCAACTGGCCCCCTCCGTGAAGGATCTGACGTGGAATCTGTTCGTTAGATTCCTAAAGAGGACGTTCCCAGTGAACAATCGTGAAGGGATGAGACTCTGGTGGTAGTACCGCTGCTTGAGGTCACCCTGACCCAAGCCTGTATTGATGTTATTAAGCCGAGGGAGCTGCAACGAATGGTCCTTTAGGAGTTGAACTTTGGACCGTTCTTGGAGAATGCACCAGAAGAGGTCAAAACCTAATTGCAAAATTCTCCTATGTGGCCAATCATCATATCCAGTAGTGAATGATACCTAGGAGAAACTTACCTCTTCTGGATGAATCGACAACTGGGATCCAAAGTAAGAATCAAAGACATTCATGTCTCTTACTCTACCGAAGCAATTGCACAAGCTCTGGGGTTGCCAGAGATCGAAGCTAACGTGGTGGAGATTCCCAAACAAGAAAACCTCGAGGTAAAAGGGGAGTGGATCAAGCAGTGCTATGTGGTAGAATGCAAGGAGTTTAGCACCCTAACCACTATAGAGAGGGTTTATTCAAAAATCACTTCTTACCACTTGAATCCAACGGTAAGACCCAGCAAGATCACTACCTTCTCTGCACGTGCATGTGCCACTCTAAGCAAAAAGTTCCCCATTAACCTTCCATAGTTGCTTTTCCTGGAGATTGAGAAGATATTTGTTGAAAACAAACATGGAAGGTGAGCTCTACCCTTTCCCTGCCTAATCAGAAAATTGTGCAAACGAGCAAGAATAGCACAATACGCCAATGACACTGTCATGCCCTAATTGCCTCATGGCAGGAGATGATGAAGGACAAGACTCTAGCCATAACACAACTCAGGAAAGAGCAGCAACCACCTCCATTGCCTACATAAACAACAAGGTTAGGCTCGCAGACAATCGTAGAACACATACATCAGATCTGACAATTACTCTTAAGCCAATAGAGTGATTAGTAGGAATTGGTGGAGGAGAAGACCCTTTAGTCTATCGCCCTGCAATGAGCCATCTTGAGCAAGTGGCTCGATTGGTGAGTCTGCTAGAGAGAGTAGGGTCGATGTTTTCTATCGCCCGAATGCAAGTGTCTGCTATAACTGATCCTAGTGTCTAAGAAGTAATGTGTCCACCCAACAATTATTTCCTAAAATTTTAGGAAACGCCACTACTTTTTCGATGCACTTGGAGGATGGAGAGGGGACGACTATCTTGGTAATGCAAAACTAGGGACAAGAAGTTACAGCTGAAGTGGTTGTTGACATAATTTCTATGGCACTTATTGCACCTATCGTGCCAGTACTAGATGTACATGAACTTGGAGAGGTACACATGTCTGCAGGAACTTCACGTAGCAGAATCAATGTAGCCCAACATGAAGAGTTGTTAGACAAATTGGTGGGAACTGGGCAACCACTTCCAGATGTCTTTGATCTTCTGGACAACATTATTGTGACCCAGTCAAAGCTGCTCTCAGCAAGGGGCAAGTGCCTCATTTTGGAGGGGAAACTTGAAGCGACACAAGTGGATCATCAATGCTTGGCGATGGAAGTTGCCCAAGTAAGGGCCCAACTTGCTGATCCAGCTATTCTCAACCATGAGCTCACCAGGGATGAAGCTTTTCAACAACTTCAAACCAAACTTCAGACAGTTGAGGGTGAGTGAGAGTCCGCAATCTTTGACAAATCCTTAACAGACATCCATGCTTTCCATCTAAACAAGGACTTGGCAGAGGTTCACCAGGAGAATGTTAGGTTGACCACAGAAGTTCATCGCTTGCACAATGTTGGTATTGAGAATCAACACATGAAAGACTTCATCCACCAACAGTAGGAGGAGCTAGCCAAGGTAAACACTGATGTGATAAGATTGGCAGCTAAAAATCATAATATGTCTATGGAGGAAGTTTAAGCTTTGCAACAAACATCAGCAATTGAAATTGCCACTTGGAAAAATGAGGCCCTTAAATTTGAACAAGTTAAAAATCACTATAAGGACTTTACTGGGATTACAAAAAGAAGTAAATGAAAAAGAGATTCAAGTCACAAAGGCTAAAATGAACCAAGCACTTCAGCAGCTTCAAGAAGGAGGCGAGGTGTGGCAGCCCATCTTCGATGGCTTAAATGCCTACAACCAAGCTGAGATCCACCTCAAAGAGTTGCAAATTGAAGAAATGATAGAATACATGGAGTTAGCTAATCTCCATTATGCAAACATAGCTATGCTAATAGTTGGAAGGCCATGGTCTAACTTGGAAAAGTAAGTGGCCACCTCGTATTCTTTATACGAGGGCAAGTTCCAAATGCATAAAGAGACAAAACAAAAGTTAGAAACAACAAATGTAGAACTTAAAGTTTTTTGCACCCATTTTGAAGGACAACATGCAGTTGCAGAGAACTTAGACCAATGAATGATTTGACGTTGTACTTGTGAATATGCTTGCCTAAACTTTGAGACTTTGCTGAATCACCGAGGTCTCGAAATTTCATGGTGTTTCAATGGCCCCTCTTTGTTGACATTTCGAGGGATTTCTTGAGGAACGTCGATAAAGAATGCGAAACACCACATAGGTAAAGACGCCAGCACCATTCATCGATTGCTTCTCAGATGTTGCTCTATCAAACTTGGGAGTGCGAAGGTTGGGGGCAGAAGGGGCGGAAGAGGAACTTTACAAGTGTGAGTGATAGGGAAGGTTTGGGGAACACTCAAGCATGAACATGATATTTTGCAAACATGTTATCGGGTAACTCCTCGCGGGTATTTTTGCGAGAGGCTACGTTGTTGCACTGTATATGGGAAACTTGCCTGGGCAAGTTGAGTTACACCCGTATGGCTTGGATGAGTTGCGTTTCATCCATCTGCATAGGGTTTTAACCCATCTATAGATGCATTCCATGAGGCGAGTTGCGTTACGCCATTTCATGGTCGTGACGGTTATCATGTGTGAAAGGCTTTTTTGTACACTTACATTTTGTACAAACGGGAGAAGAAAGTAGGGGTAGGAACAGGGATAAGAGAGGGAAGAAAGTAAGGTAAGGTGTCTAGAGGAGAAAAGTAGGGTCTACACTTCCAAGCAGTCAGGCTAGTCTGAGCAGCCACCTCAGAACGCTGTGACATCTCACCCTCCTAGTGAATGCATCTTTGGACAATGCCATTGTAGCAAGTAACCTGCAAAGCGTAACAAAGAACAAAGAATAAAGAACAAAAGTAACTGTCCTAACTGTTGGGGAGGCTGTTGAAACAAGTGCCATCCAAAGCGAAAAGTGGAGCGCAGGCCATGGAGAAGGGACCGTAGCAAAAAAGGTAAAGGTCCCTTTGTTGATACCGCAGCTTAGGAATTCTCTGTCAACAGCCAAATTCATCTTAATCATATGACTAGGCAAGGAGCCAGTCAAATGAATTTGCAAAGCCAGACCCTGGTGGCGATGGCGGCTGGAGGTAGCCAAGGCTATGGGTGACCATAGGTTCCTTGGGGTTCCAATTGGTGATGCTGACCCCGGGAGCTGCAATTGTTGAGCGGTTGTTGTAGCGGCATCTCCGAGGGGTCAGTAGTATGCCTTTAGGCATATCCAAGGAATGAGTAGAATGCTGGGGGTAGTGGTGTTGCTTCTGTTCCAATGTCCTACCTGTTCTACCTGATAGGGATGTTGTGCAAGAATGATCAAGTTCGGTTGTTTTGTGGATGGTCTATTGGTAGATCCCAGTTTTAGATCCTGGTAGACCGTCATTGCTGGTTTTAACTCCCAGCGGACCATGGTCCCAGTTTAAAGTCTGGGTTGACCAAAATGTGCTAGTTTTACGTCATAGCAGACGGTGGGAGAGCTAGTTTATCATCCAAGTAGATTGTGCTGTGGGTGTCAGTTTTGTGTTGTGGCCTAGGGACAAGTCTATGCTGGTTTAGCATCTCAGAAGACGTATGCTTACCTTGCCAATTTCGCATCATGGCGAATGGTCGAAAGCTTTGGCAGTTTAGCATCATGGTGGACGCATGCAAGAAATGCCAGTTTTATGTTGTAGCAGACGTGTACAACACTGCCAGTTTTACATCGTAGCGAACGTTTGTTACAGTGCCACTTTTACATCGTAGCGGACGATTGTTACCTTGCATTTACACCGAGCTGACGTCTAAATGTGGTACTGCTTCAGGTACATATGATTCACCAGATTTGGAAGTTCGTTGCCATTGATGTCCACTAGCTTGAATGCTCCATTGTCATATGCCTTGACGACCAAGAAAGGGCCCTCCTAGCTCGCAGAGAATTTGCTCACTAGCTCACAAATAACTTTGAGGACCAAGTCTCCTTTCTTAATCAATCATTGATGCAGGTTGCGATGATGCTTTTGCCTTTGCCTGTCCTGATATTTTTTGATGCTATCGAGTGTCTGGATGCTCTTCTCCTCCACTGAGTCTAGATCCATGATCTTGGACTCGTTGTGTTGAGTCTCATTTATAACCATGGAGAGGACCATCCTTAGTGAGGACACCTATAGTTCAAGGGGAAACACTACTTCGGATCTATAGACTAGGCTGTAGGGCATCCTACCCGTAGCTGTTCTGCATGTTGTACGATAGGCCCATAGCATGTAGAGGATTTGCTCATGCAATTGTTTCTTGTTGCTACTAAGCATCTTCTTCAGTAAATTGCTGACCACCTTGTTTGTTTCTTTTGCTTGACCATTTGCTTGCGGGTAGTATGGTGAGGAAAAAGATTGCTTAATACCAAGGTTATTGCAGAAATATTTGGTCTCGATACTACTAAATTATTGCCCATTATCGGTCACAATAGTCATGGGAAGCCCAAACCTTGTTGCTATGTTATCCAAGATAAAATGGAAAACCTGTTGAAATGTAGTCTTTCATAGGGGAATAGCCTCGACCCACTTTGTGAAGTACTCAATGGCAGTGATAATGAAACTATGTCCTACGGAAGACTTAGGCGTGATGGGACTTATGATGTCTAGTCCCCATCGTTAGAATGGCCAAGTGATCTATGTGGTATGCAACTTCGTTGGTAACACGTGTATTAGATTTGCGTAATGCTGGCATGTGTCACATGTCTTAACTTTGGTAAGGAAATCTCATTCCATGTACAGCCAGTAATACCCTAAGCATCTGATTTTAGTAGCCATGGCTCAAGGGGCTATGTGTCCTCCACATAGCCCTTCATGGACTTCGCTAACTATCGTTTGTGCTTGATCATTGTTAACGCAAGTTAGCAACACCCCATCAAAGGAGCGCCTACATAGAGTGTTGTCTCCGATGATGACGTATTGCCTAGCACGCTTGCGGATTGTGTCTTTTTGTGAAGATGTTAACTCGCGTGGTGGTTCACCATGTAGAAGGTAGGTTTTAATGTTGTTGTACCATTCTAGCGTTCCTTCCCCACTGAGAGAAGAGATTTGCGCCACCTAGATGATAGGATCTGTACATTCTATCATTAAAGCGGGCCAAGTGGCAAACAAATGCGATGACACGTTTAAAGCTAGCATAGCTAGTGCATCAGCTACAATGTTCTCACTACGTAACAATAGGGTTGCAGATGCACGACTTTGCAGGCATAGACTTCTATGATCTGATTAACAACAAGCATTGAATCGCCTCAGATCACCAGGTGTTGAACGTTTAGTTCTCTAGCTACTAACAGTCCTCTGAGGAGCCCCTCGTACTCTGCCACATTGTTCGTATAGGGAAATACTAGGCGGTAAGCTAATGGGCAAACATCCTCAGGGGAGAGCATGATGACGATGGCGACACTGCCACCTCTAGTAGTCAAAGCTTCATCAAAGTGTAATGTCGCTTTGAGGCCTGTTGATGCAGGGCTTAAACTATGTACATGTTCGTTAGGAAACTCAGGCTCTACTGTGGCCTGATCGTTAATAGGTGATGTTACAAGCTGGTTGGCTATCACTTGGCCTTTCATGGAAGATTGGCCAACGTAGTGCAAGTCAAATTCTACTATGATGATTTTCCATTGGGCTATTTTACTGCTCTAGTATAAATTGTTTGTGATGGCCCATAGGATGTTGTTCTTGCAAATTATGTTAACTTAGCTATGAAAAAGATAGTGTCTACATGTCTTGAATGCAAAAACCAATGCTAAATAGTTATGCTCTACTTCATTATACCTCGTTTCATACGCAAATAGATCATGACTTAGATAATAGATAGGGATTTTCGACCCTTCATCCCTCTTTTGACATAATAACATGGCTATGGACACATATGAACTTGCCAAGTAGATATAGAAAGGTTGATCCCTTTGTGGTGGGAAAATCGTTGACAAGTGTAGCAGATCCTTCTTTAAGTTGTCAAAAGCACGCTAGCAGTCTTCGGTCCACTTGAAGTTAACTTCTTTCTTGAGAAAATGTTGCATAGGATGTAATTTTTCTGTCAACTTCGAGATGAACCTCCTAATAAATTGTAACCTACCTTGCAACCCACGCAGTTCTTTGAGGTTTGTAGGCGGTGCCAGGTTAATGATGGCCTTAACCTTGTCAGGGTCAACTCGTATGCCAATCTCCGATACCATAAATCCTAACATGTGTTTGGTCTTAACTCCGAACACACATTTTCTTAGGTTGAGGCGTAGGTCATGTTTGAGACATCGTTCAAGGATTAACTCTAAATTCTCTGGGTGATCTCCCGACTTCCTGAACTTGAAAGCTATGTCGTCTACATAGTCATTTAATCTCTCTAAGAGGTAATCACTAAAAATATACGTCATGGCACGTTGATAAGTTGCTCCAGCGTTTTTTAACCCGAAGGGCATCATGGTATAATAGAAAGTTCCCCAAGGGCTCATGAAAGTTGTAGTCAGTTGATGTTTTGGGTTGAGACGGATTTGATTATATCCCGAAAACCCATCCATAAAGGATAGTAAAGCGTGTCTGGCTGTTGTATCGATAAGTTGGTCGATACTTGGTAATGGGAAATTGTCTTTAATCATTGCCTTGTTCAGATTGCGAAAGTCTATACAAATGCATATTCCTCTCATTTTCTTAGACACAACAACGATGTTTGACACCCAATCTAAGTAATCCACCATGCGGATGAAACCAGCTTAATATAGCTTAGTGATTTCATCACGCACTGCCAACGTAATTTCGGGCTTAATCTTCCGTACTTTCTATCTAATCACTTTAATATGCAAGTCTAACACGATGTTGTGCTGTATTAATTATGGGTCTAAACCCAGCATGTATTCATACGACCATGCGAATGCTGCAACATGGTTTTGGAGAACTTGAGATATGTTGCTCTACATTTGTTGGTCGAGGGAACTAACCTTCAGAGTTTTGCTTTCTCCTTTGTGCGTAACCATAGAGACCTCAGTGAGGGAATCCTTGGTCACATCACCAGCCTCCAGGTCCAGGGTTTGGGCCAAATGTTCTGGCCATTCTTAGGATAATTTCGAGGCTGCTATGATTATGTCACAGGAGGAGGTGTCGGTTCCTATCATTGCAAGATTAGGCTGTCTAAAAGTTTCCCTGTATGGGCCTGTTAGGACCAAGGGTGCAAGTAAAGCTTCTTCCATTTGCAAACTAACCTACAAAACCTCCAAGAATGGAGACTGTTCTATTGCTTTTGTCAACCAAGCAAAATAATACAAGGCTTTTAGAGGTATGTATCTAAAAGGCTGCCAGTTTAAGGTCTTAGCAGACTGTTACAATATACATAGTTTGGAAGAAAACAGCAAGCCAAGTTTCCTTGGTATTAGCATAAGGTTTTCACGGACTATGGCTAAAAGTAAAACGTGGTGTGTCTAGCGTGGCTAAACAGCTAATTTAGAGTCTTTGCAGATGGTAGTTAATGCAACCGGATTACAAGACGATAAGCTATGTGTTAGTTTAGAGTCTTTTTGGATCGTCATTAATGCGATATCTACAAGGTTAATGGTGCAATCTTTACGCTTCATGTCAAACTAACATGCCTGTGTTTCGGGAAAGTTCTACGTTGATCGGTCATGAAAATTGCAATTTTTCACCATCACGCTTATAAGTAGATATTTCATCCTCAAAGTGGACTGTGAACGTAGTGAGGTCAAGTTAGGCTAAAGTAACAAAAAAGCATAAATTAATGATTTCACAGAGGTTACTGAGGTGAAACAATGGCACTGAAGACTGAATGTAAACACGCCAAGTTCGCCAGGATCAACGAAGTACAGGAAAATCTAGGGCGAATTTCAAAAGCGCGAGTCAAAACTTGGGAGGCTACTCCACTTGCCCGGTAAGTCATTCTTCACCTTCCTTGTGTGATATATGCGTTGGATCATTTTCGCTGTCATTGTACTGTAATTTGTATTTATTTTGCAAATGTGCACCACGCTGGGTATCGATACGTACCTGTGTTAGTTACACTATGGGAGTTTGATATGTTACCCTTATCGCTATTGTCATGGATAGACCTCGCACTGTCGCAAGGGTTTTGGGTGATCATTGGTAATATTGTACAAACACACCGCGTAACTGGTGAGGAGTCTAGGTGTTGTATCCTCGCGTAGTGCAAAAATGGGTTCTGTTGCCTTGCCTGTAATGGTCACGTGTTATGCTAGGGTAAGATGCTGCATCACCTTTATTGCCATTGTCATAGATAGACCTTGCACCGTTGCAAGAGTTTGGGCAATTTTGGTAGTGTGTTTCTAGCGTAACATGCGATTTTCTGGGAGTCAAAGCAACGCAAACCTTAGTGTTGCGTGACAAATTTTTGTAAGCTTTTTTGATTTGTTTTGATGTTGTTAGGATGCCTAAACTATTTTCTAATGGTCTTGTGTTCCATTGTAAAGGGTTACGCTAAAGCCCTTCATGATCATTCTGGACATTGTGGGCATTTTATGTTGTCTTGATGCCCCCATGGCCAACGTTCCTTCTCCTCATGTTCATGTAGGGGAAGAGGTGATTTGGTTCCGAACAGGGGCTCAAAATTTCATGTAGTTTTTGTTGCATAACTTTAACGTAATTCTTTGGTTGCATCTGTCGACCGAGGCCGCCATTCTGGAAACGTTGTTGGTTGGGTCAACACAAACCATCTTAACGTTTCTGGTGAATGGCTCAATCGAGGCCGTGGGGGGAAGAGATCGCGAATAGCGCGCCAAGGGTTTGAGGCGCTTATCTTGGATCTAGGAGATGCCTAGGCTACGCTGTTATCATGCCTACAACACACTATTCATGGCTCGTAATCTCACAACCTATTTTTAGAACCCACCTGGCATCGTGTATTATGCCGGAGGGTAAGTGCTGTCAAGGTATTGTAATATGTTAACTTCTATTTAATTTTGCATTAGATGTGAATAGTATTCTGTACTTTATGACATAGGTTTTTTTTATTGATGCAGATGGTCTTCAAGGTAATACAAATATGTTATCTATGGTCGAAATGGCCATAAAGGAATTCACTTCCATCAGTAATGTGCGTGATGGTGTCCTGGGACAACTAGGATTTGAAATCCAACACTACCCTATTTGGTATGCCAAATTCTTTGTCAAGTGTAGAGACTCTAGATGGCTAGATAAGGAGTGGACTTTAGATCATCCCATCACCGTTGATGACATGCAAGAGCACATCCCACTGTTTCCTTTGCCCTTTGGATGCAGTAAGTTACACTACACTGATCAACTATGTAACCCTACAGAATGAGAACAGTGTATGAGATTTTACTATTTTGTTATTTTGTCTAACCTATTTTTTTGTGTGTTCATAGCTAAAGAATCACGGGAGGTCATGGTGATAGCCTCTGGGCATGACGCAACCACCATCTTCTTCCACTATGGTAACCTGAATGAAGCACAATGCTGGCTTTGCCACGGAGCGATCCCAGCTGTCATAACCAATAATCTCTAGGAAGCTAGACTGATGGAGCTATTTCTAGCCATAACCCCTGATGTCACAGTAGTTGAAATGTTGGCCCTAGTCGACTGCTTCAGCGAACAAGCCAAGCATCTTCACATGCGTGTGCATAATGTGCGCGTGAGTTTTGATATTAACGCTCAACTGTTCGTCGACTTTTTTGGCATTCCTTCTTATGGTCTCCTAGTGGAAGAAAGATCAAAAAAGAGTTCTAAACATCAGAAGGACATAGAGGAGTGGCTAGAGGTTAAAAAAGAACCAAAAGGCATCTACGCTGATAAGATCAAACTAGAGGTGGCTAATATCATTTACCCCCTCTTCCGAGCTCGTGCTTTCCCTAAGCTACTCTCCCAAGGAAAAATCCTTGGCATAGAGCAGGCCTGGATCATGCGGGAGGTTATGGAGGAGGGGACATGATATAATTGGGTTAAGCACCTTGCTAAAGGCCTACAAGCTGAAATGGTCAAGCTTCGCAAGAAGCTTGAGTCTTGTTTCAATGTGCATTTTTCCTTCTTCATAGCTTGTTTCCGATGTTTTTCCGAATTCCTGGTGGTTCGCAGGAATGGGGTCTGGGTGTAACAGGATCGTAACTAGATCTCCAAACCATGGATTTCCTAGGTCTTCCACATCGTCCAATCCCAAGATCCTCCTGAAGGTATCGAGGAGTCGTTTTCACTAACAACTAAGGATCGGGTGGTGCCTCTCGTTCGAGGCCAAGACAGCGTGGGTGGGGTGTCTCCTTCTTACACCGATAGTGCATCAAGGGGGACGCACCTAGCAGCAAAAATAGTAGCTTCATCGGTTCAGCAAAGAAAGTGTCGTCCAACTGTGGAGTCTCCCAGCCTGACTGATGAAGAGGGAAGAAAACTGCAAATTAAGTTTCACCGGAGCCATTCCTCGATTGGTAAGTAGAGAGATGCATAATTAGTTTATGAATGTTACGCTATGTATAGACGTCGTTGTGTCGCGTAGCGCTCGTGAAAAGTGAGTAAATTTTTTTTTTCTGTTTCTGTGTTTTTGTTAACTATGATGCGTTTTACAGGAAAAAGGAAAGATGTAGAGGGACTGACCCCTGAAATAGGGGCCATAGTCCTGCAATGTGGAGAAGGAGTCCTAGTTTTGGAGAAGGAGGCCCCTATTGACAATGTGGGCAGTATGTAGGCTCCTATGCCTAAGGGGAAGATAAGCGTAGAAGATGTTGCAGCCCTTTTGGATAGGCTGGAAAGGAAAGAGCGGCTCATCGTTGGTGAGTTTGGCCACTTGCCTTTGTCTCAAATTTTACCTTTGTCTGTTGTGTTATGTTTAACTCATTTTTTTTGCGTAGTAGGCACTTCTAATAATAGTGGTGTACATTCATCAATAACCCCTACTCATCATTGGCTTGAGGCTCTTGACAAATTTGCTTTCATGGAGGGAATTGTGAATGACATGATCAATCACTTGGAGCGAATCAATCCTAAGATTGGTACGTCACTATTGCTACGCGGGAATTATTGAGATTATCACATTGCATTTTCTATCGCATCTAATTAACATCCTCATGTCATAGCATCTTGCCTCAAATGGGATCCTAAAGAGCCTATTGGCGTAGACGCTGCTCCTGAACCTTCACCAGAGGTAACCGAAGTGCCACTTCGCGTTTACGACGAGATGCGTAAATGTGTGTTACGCTCAACCCTTTCTCTATGGGAGAGTTTGAACATTAATGAAGACCTCTAGAAGAGGCTGCAGAAAGCAGAAAAAGAGAAAATGGCCCTAACTACTAAGGTTGAGGACCTTGAGTCTAGGAACAAATTTCTACAAGCTTGAGATATTAATGACGAGAGTTGGTGAACAACTATGATTGACTACACCCGCTATTGGATGGTCGTCAAGAACAATGTCCAAGCTAGCCGTGAGCTCATCGAACAACGGATGCAACTGGATCTCCTAGCCTAGAAGAACCAAGACTGGAAGGATTTTAGCTCGAGGGTCCAAGAATGGGGGCAGTCACAAAAAAATCATAAACACATGTATAAGTAGGAATGTGCCGCCTACTGCCAACATTACAGAGATTCCACGGTTGAGGTGTGGTCCCTCCGGCTGTTCCTCGATGTTATCGATGCTTCTGGAGCCTATGAAAAGTTTCAGGAATAAGTGACAATAAGTGCCTCTCTTGAGAGAGAGATGACCCTCCCCGGCGGGGAGACTACTATCCCTTCCTTTTTTCCTGAACCACCCCAGTGGACTCCTATGGAAAAGGGAAAAGTAAAGGCTGAAACTGATTTAGGAGATGGCGTTTGGGTAGAGCTCACTAAGGATGAGATTATGCAATGCTTGTTAGTCGGCCTGAAACAAATTCCTTTCGCAACCGATGTAGGACCATCACAGGTAAGCTACGTGACTGTTGTATTATTCTTACGTCAATGATTTCGATGGCGACGCTAACGTTGCTTCATGTTGAATTGTAGGATTGACACAAAGAAGGTCCCCATGAGGAGGAACCTCACAAAGATGATCATGCCCATGAAGAGAATCTACCCGAAGGAGATCCTAATGAGGAAGACCCTCATGAGGCGGATGTGGAGTTGGATGACGTAGATGGAGTTGGCAAGAAAGGGGACGTGTAGAATAGCGATATTGGCTAAACATATTGGTGTAATGAAAGCGAATAAAGGATAACTTTTGTGGTTTTTTAAGTTGGTTAATGGCGATTGTAAAAGAAAATATTTTGATGTTTATGAAAAGGAAAAATGCGTTGTTAGAAAGGTTACACATTTTAGGCCACTATGGGCTTATGATAGTTTAAGGCCATATTGAGCCAAGCCATCATGCATGAAAAAGAATAAACAAAATCGCCAGTTTTAGGCCATAGCGGGCGGGATGCGTATAAAAACGCGTAATGATAACGATGCAACGAGAAAGAATGTAAACTGCATAATAGTAAAGAATGTGGACTGATACTATATGTCATGCTAACGTGTTTATTTTCTAGCTCCGCAGCTATTTCTTGATCGTTTTTAGGTTTGACGATGCGTATGGAAGAGGAGGCTTATTACAGCATTCCTCTACGCTACCATCTCCTCCTTGGAAGGGTAGTTCAGCCCAAGTCAAGCTTTCATTAGCCACTATGTCAACCTGTTCAACTATTGGGATAGGAGTTTGATCTTCGAGGATTTCAATCTCCAAACCCTGTTCCATTTCTATGTTGTTGACAGTTTGAGGGGTCATCTTATCACCATGGATGATCACTTCCCCTCCCGCATCGGGCAAGTGGATTTCTTGGTGAATGGGTGATGAGACAGCCCTTAGTTGAGCCAACTAAGACCTCCCTAAGATTAGGTTGAAGCTGGACATCTTCTCAATAGACGATGAACACTGCGTTTGTGGAGAATTGATCCCCTGCTACGAAGTTGATCTGCACTGTTTCCTTAACTTGCACTCGTGCTCTGTTAAATGACTTCAAGCATGACATTGTCATGGGATTAATCTGATCGATCAAACCTAGTTTGTCCACTATGGGAAATGGAATGACATTGGCAGTGGCCCTGTCATCTACGTGTACTCTCCGGATCCTATATTGGCTGACCTAGATAGTAATGAACATGGGTGTTGTTGTCACCTGACCCTTTTCTGGATCATCCTTAATGGACTGGTCATGGAATGTCAATTGTGAAGACTATGGTCATTCAGCAACAGGAGGAAGCATGATCGAATGGATTGCTTCTTCATCTGCTGGCAAGCTTTTTTCGATGGGTATGGATGTCAGCATGCGAACCATGGCTTCACGATGCCTTTGGGATGTAATCAGCAAGTCATACAAGCTCAGGGTTGTATTTTTCTGTTTGAGAGCCTCCTTGACTTGCGTAAAAGAATCAAAGAGATTATGCCCATGGTCTGGTTGTTTGTTTCTTTTCTGTTCTTCCATTCATCCCAGGAGACGGATCTCTCAAGGAGGAACGGTTTCTGGTTGAGGACTATGTTTTCTTAGGCAGGGAGAAGATGGTTGCATCTATGTAACGTCATCCTTTTTAGGGGGAGGAGAGGCCAAGGGTGTTGAGGCGAGAGGCGTAAGCTAAGAAAACCCTAGCGTAAGGCGGTCCTTGGCTACTTTTTCTATCGTACTCCCTTCTCCTCTCGTTGTAGGTTGAGGTTGGGGCATTGACTTAGATGTTTGCCCCCACATAGTAGAAGCAGCTAAAGACTTTGGCACTCTGATGACAAAGGGTGCCTTAGGTGTGGGCACGAGCTAGGCTGCGAGTTTAACGACATTCAGTTGCGGGAAAAACGTCTGAGGCGAGACTCGAAGGACAAAAGGCTATTGCAGCACTGCGCTCGTCGATGTTGATGGGTTTTTTCATCTAAGGTGGGCGAGGAGGCACACGTAGCATGAAGGGTTGCTTCGACTGTGCTGGGCTATCACCATTCATACCCACTGCATTAATAGTGTACCCTACGTTATTTGCATTTAATGGGTCTTGGTACACATGCATAGACTGATTTTCTGGACGAACTAGACTAGTACTATCTAGGATCAGCTTTCCTTGATCAATCATGCATTGAATGTCATCTTTCAACGCCCAGCAGTAGTCCGTGTCATGTCCACACAACTGGTGGTAGTCGCAGAAACGGTCCAGTCTAAAGTTTTTGGGAACTGGTGGTTCATTTGGCAAGGCCAAGGAGGGATTCTTGAGCAACTCACAATGTTTTCGGTGGTGTTTCAAACCCTCCTCGGACACCTTCTTGTGTTGAATGTGACCAATTCCTAGAAGTTTCCTTAGAAGCTCTGAAGGCTTTACAAGTAGAGCCGTATATTTTGAGCGATCTTTACGCTCAAAATTAGGCTTCAACTAGGTCGATGTCTTAGAAGTTGATGTCGTTTGCTGATCGGCATTGTTTGAGCTAGTTGTGGCCTCAGCAGGAGCTGTGGTCATTCTCTTGTTATTAATTTTCTTTTTAGCTTCTTCAGCTATGGCTACCACTATTGTTGCGGTCACCTTGCCCTTTTCTTTGCTTTTGTTGTGGGCATTTTTATAGACCACATACGTCGAGTCTTTGCTAGCCTTTGCCGTGTCTTGGATGCTCTTGGTCTAAGCGAAAGCTTAGCTGAGGGAGCGAGGAGCGAGGTAATACAATTTAGACTTAATGAAGTCGTTGACTGCCCCCTTGAAGATCGCCAACAGATGGGCCTCCGCGATGGGTTCACGGATTTCATTCAAGGTGGCGCTCCACTGCTATATAAACTTTTGGACTGGCTCGAGCGGATCTTGTTTAACTCCCATCAACTGATCTAGCGTGACCTCTGGTTTCAAGTTGTATTTGAAACGAGTTACGAATTGAGTCAGCAGCTCTTCAAAGGTCGAGATAGAAGAGCATGGAAGCACACGATACCAATCTAAAGCTTTACCCATTAGGGACATAGCGAAAACGCAGATGATGTTATGTGGCCATTGTTGCAACAACAACAACTCTGACCTAAAAGTAACTAGATGAGCGTTGGGATTGGCTTCTCCATTATATTTCGTAAAATGGGGAAGTGACATCCCAGGAGGTAGCGACAAGATGGGTACTGCCAGACTAATAGGATCATCATGGTAGAAATCCATGACTTGTATTGTGTCAGAACCAGCAACCTTGAGGTGATTAACCTCCTCAGTAAGGGTTTGAATAAGTTGGAAGGCTTGATCTAGACTCGAGGGTGAAGAGGTTGGTTGTGAAATAGCTGGGGAAGCCACGATTGGTGGCGGGATAGAGGCCATAGCATGACCTGTGAGTGATGTGGTCAAAACTGATCTTGCAGGCAGTACCACCTGTGTCATCCACCACTCGATAGGTGGTGTGGGCGGGGTAACAACTGTCGATTGTGCCACAGGATACGCTATTTGCATAGCTAGGGGCACAGACTATGACACTGTAGTTAGATTTACTCCTTACGAGGCTTGATGTGGATGATGATGAGCGAGATGGAACATCTATGTAGGCTGTGCTACCAGGGGTGACGTACTTGGAGCCCACCACGTGTAGTGGTGGGTCCTGCCGTTGATTGTGGTGGTGCGGGAGCGAGAGCTGGGATGAATGCAGAAGCTATGTGTAATTGCGAAGTGGGTACCACGTACACATATGGTAATGTAGGTGTAGGCACGCCATGCAATGGGTTCGCTAACTGCGGCTGCGGACGAATGATCTGTGAAGGGACGACATCCAAAAAAGGAGCCAGAGAGAGGAAATGTCGATGTGATGATTGTGCCACATGGTCAGCAATAGACAATGATAAAGGCGTAGTGACCATAACAAATGGATCTGCAGGGGACGTTGTGGAGGGAGGAGCCATAACAAAGCTAGCGTGACTGCCTTCCTCGAAGTGGGCATCTAGGTCTTCTTGCCCATCGTGGAGCACTTCATCACGGAACATCGCATCTCGTTGTTCCGTTGACGCCCTAGCCATTAAGAGTTGATCCAACATCCACTACTACTAGTCTTTCAGGTGTATAGGAGTGTTAAGTGAAGGAATGAATTTTTTCCCGTTACAATAAATGAACTCGTATTCGCATTTCTCTTCAAGTTCCTGTGGGTACATTGGAAAATTCTCCATAAGTTTGGCATAGAGGAAGTTGTAATGTTGCATTTACCACGCATGCCCTTCAGGCTCCTTATTTTAAATCTTGAGGGACTGATGCAACCGCACTGAGTTGGTCGATGGCTCGACAACAACAGGCATAGCCTGCGTCGTCAAGGGGGTTTCAAGACTAGTGGTGGAAACGGTGGTAGTTGTTGCAGCCATTCTCTACGTAGCTAGAAGACAATGATGACGAGGATAAGGATCATAAAGGCAAAAGGGGGCTAAAGGCAAACGTGGACTTTTTGTCCTGCTAGATTCCAAAGGAATCGTCGGAGCAACCGATTTGTAGCACACGATCACGTAAACAACCATGGAGGTATCACGTTTGCGTTAGTCACTAATGGGTATAGACAGCTTATAAGACTACCCATGAAATGCAGACCGGAGGTTCAGGCCCTCCTTCTAGCGCCAAAAAACTGTAATGACGGAAAATGTCGGTTGCTGGAAACACCAAGAGGATTTCCGCGTACATAGTTCCAACCTCGGATCCGTGTGAGGGCTATGCTTGAGAGAACGGATTCGAGGTGCCCTGAATGATCTTACCGATCAAACAGGGACTTATTTAATCAGTAAACTTGTCACTGATCATACAACGAGGAGTCAAATTAATGTAAAAATATAACATCGATTTGACGAGAAAACGAGATCTGCTCCAAGATCGGATCTTGAAAACAATGACAACGATGTAAACTATGCAAAATAACTGTAAAATCAATGTAAGTAAGGTGTAATGAATTAAAGAATTTGGAAAATGTATGATCCCGAGATCTGGGATTTATCTTATAGTCAAATATGATGAATACAACAGGATTTGTAAGCAGATTCTGGTTTGGACGAAGTATCCGCTACCAACAAGAAGCTATTTAAAGATTAAACAAGCAAGGGCCAATCTACCTTGTTCACTAGCCAATCTAAGCATAAGGGAGTCAGGCTTGAAGAAAAATGCTCGCTCACTTGAAATCTCTGACCAAAAGCCTCTCTTTGTCCCCGTCAATGCTCTTTTGTTACCAACTCTTTCTTATCTTCCCGCTAATCTTTTTTGCCAAAAAATTGTCAACCCTTTGAGCATTGTTCGCCGAGGTATTTATAAGATTAGGGTTAGGAGAAAAATGCAGTTTAGATGACATGTGTCCTGGGCCCACAAAATGCCATTGACCTGATGTGCTATAGCTGAGGCTTATGACGTTACACTGTGCTATGCTTTGAAGCGTAGTATAGCATAACCACCCTTGTCTTTAGCGTTGATGGACTCTTCGGTAGCAAATTGTCCCACGGCTATGCTACAATACACTAGGATGCATATCCTAGTGTAATGACTGCTACTGCTTGAATTTTGTTATCCTTGTTGCTACGGCTAACTCAGTTGTGTTGCTTGCTTTATGCTGCGTTACGCTGCATAGTGTAATGCGGTGTAATACGCAAAAAGTTAAGGTATTTTGAAACATGACTAACTTGCAAAGTTGGAGTGTGATCACTGTGCATCCCTTGTTCTATTCTATCCTCCTGAAGTCTGCTACACTGAGCTACGTAGCGTAGCATAGTAGGCCCTTAACCAAAAAAGAAAACTTGCTGAGATGTGCCCATCGCCTGGATGTTTTGACGCTGTACTTGTGAAGATGCTTGCCTAAACTTCGAGACTTTGTTGAATCACCGAGGTCTTGAAATTTCACGGTGTTTCATGTTGGAGGCTTTTTGATTACCTCCAAAGGTTGCAGCTGCTGCAAGGCAACTATCATCAATGCCACAACTACCACAACCGCCACATGCACCAGAAGTTGGTGAAGGCCCATCAGAAACATCGCCACTAGGGACGGTGTGACCTTCTCCAGCAACTTTAGCATTTTTCGGTAAGGTGGAGAATCCATTGCTATTATGGTGTTTAATTTTGTCTCTGAACACCATAATTTTGTAATTTATTTCTTCCGTACACTTGGGCACTTGGTATGTCAATAGAGTTAGTGTTCATGTAGATGTGTTTCGTCATGTGTGTTGTAATAACTTCATACCTTCCAAACTGTAATAAACTCGAGGATGAGTTTCCACATAGTTGTGGGGGTATGATGAAGTGTTCAGTTGATATGTCGATTGGGCCACGTTAATGGAGCCTCGTTGATGTGGCCACGGTGACATGAGCCCATCAATGTATCCATCCATGCGTTAACATGACTTTGTTAATGTAGTGTCTATCTCTAGCTATAAATATGCATGCACCCATCACATTTATGGCATCTTTTGGAGTAGTTGTAGCAAAACTCTTGTAATTTGTTCCTGTAAGAGTTAGAATATTTTCCAAGTACCCACAATAGGTGTGAGAAAGGTGTATGGCTCTTTATTTGAGCGCTAATGTACCTGAGCCCATTGGTGTGACCGGCAATAAAGACAAGCTTTTTGGGCATTCCTTGCAGCATTTGGATTTAATCACTTAAGCATTTTAATAGTTTAATATTTCAACGCTTTAATAATTTTAGAAGCTTTTATTGTTATCACTTTACTGTTATTGTCCTTTCATATTTTATGAGAACCATAAGCACGACCATCTCAAACATATATTAAACACTTGGTAACCCAGTGATGCTTAACGTCTAGTAACCAAATAGTGGTTAGGGTATGCTCAGGATGTGCATGGAAGATGGGATCAGTTGCTTATGCTAGGGAGAGTTAAGCGATAGAGTAGAACAATTATAAATTACACAACTTTCCATTCTCTACAATTAAAGAAATATACCTTAAAAGATAAAAAGAAAACCAATAAAAATAATTTGCCTCAATCTCACTTAACCATCACTTTAGAATATCACAAGTGAGGTTGGGAAGACAACGACTATTCTAACTAAGGTTTTGCTGGCTAGAGTTTGGTGTATGAAAGTGCTTGTAGGCTACAAAATTCGACCAAGTTGCACATGAATGCCCATGATTCATATGGTTGGGCATAGGGGTACCCCGTCGCTCATCAGATGGTGTAAAAGAAATTAGAAAAGATTAATAACATAAAAATAAAAAGATGTAAAACAAAAAGCTATAAAATAAAAAATGTGTAAAACAAAAAAGTTAAAAAATTGAGAAGTCGCTTGAATGATTAGCATGGTTGGCCATCTCTCCCACAACTAAGTTGAAAGGAGGAGATTCAAAATATGGAGCATGGTTGTCCATTGGATGAGGTGCTTGTTAAGTTAGCTGGCGTATGCTCATGGAAAGGCCTAATTTATTGGATATTGAGCAGTTTCTTGTTTAGGCTCTCAGGTTTATAGATCATCATGGCCCCAGAAGGAAAAGTCTTGTAAATGATGTAAGGTCCCTCCCACAACGTTTGGAACTTACTTCATTGAGGTACATGTGTGGGGTTTCAATAGAGAACCTTATCTCTTGGTTGAAATTTAACTTTCCAAATTTTTAGGTCATGACGCTTTTTATTATAAGCCTTGTGCAACTCATTCGATGATAAGGCTACTAATCAATTTTCATCTAGCAAGTTGAGATTCATTAGTTGTTCTTTTTGGGCTAGACTTAAGTCAAGGTCAAGATCATAAGCTGTTGAAAGTGTACAAAGTTCAAATTGAATAGGAAGTCTTGGTAGTTTGCTATAAACAAGCTCATAGGGAGAGTAGCCTATATGAAGTTTCCAAGTTGAGCAGTAGGCCCAAAGGGGATCATTGAGTTTTATGCTCTATTCCTTCCTATACTTGCTAACAGTTCTTGTTAGTATTCTTATGATTTCCCTATTCGTAACCTCAGCTTGACCATTAGCTTGGGGATGGCAAGATGTTGTGAGGTTGTGTTCAACCTCTAAGCATTGCATAAGGTTTTGAAAATTAGTGCTTGTAAAATGAGTTCCATTATCAAAAATTAATGCATGTTGCACACTAAACCTATTTACAACATTTTGTTGTCCAAACCAAGCAATAATAGAAAATGTACAGTCAATGATGGCTACTGCTTCTGCCATTTTGTACAATAGTTAACAGTGACTATGATGTACACCTTTCTATTTGACATGGGCATGATGGGACCCATGAAATTGATGCCCCAAATGTCAAATGGTTCTAATGATTGAATCCATTGTTGAGGTCCCTCCATTTGAGTAGTCATTCCACCATCCCATTGGCATCATTCATAAGAGGGGATGAAATGGTAAGCATCCCTAAAGAGTGTTGGCCAATAGTACCCTACCATCAGGATTTTAATGGTCATGCATCTCCCAGCATAGTGTCCCCCATAAGGGCCTTCATGAGAATCTTGGAGAACATGTAGTTGATTAGCATCAAGGACACACCAACAAACCAAGCCATTGACACATACCTTGTAGAGGTGTGCATTGATCTCCATGAAGTTCTTTACCTGGTGAAGAAACTATTGTTTCCTTTGGTGATCTAACCCTTGTGGCATCTCTTGAGTGAGAAGATATATGAGAATGTTATCATACCATTTTGGTTCATTGGGCATTTGTTCAATTATTACTCTAGCAAAGAGGAGTTCATCAGAAAATATGTCAGATAATGGGCTTTCTTCCTCTTTGTCATCACATCGCAACCAAGACAAGCGATCAGCGACCACATTCTTAATGCCCTTTCGATCCACCATTGTAAGATCAAACTCCTACAAGATCACCAACGACACAGGGATTCGCCGTTAGCTTGTTCATTAGGAAGCGGATGACACTATCGTCTATGTGCATAAATACCTTGTATCCAAGCACATAGTGCTTGAACTTCTCAAGAGCAAACACCACCACCATCAATTCATTTTCTATAGTGGTGTAGTTCAATTTTGCCCCCACAATGCTTTAGCTGGCATAGTGGATGTAGTATGGATGTTTGTTGTCATCTAACTGCATCAGCATAAATCCCAAAGCCTAATTCAATGCATTTGTCATGATATGAAATAGTCTGGACTAGTCAAGTACTTATAGAATTGGAGTTTCCACAAGCTTTTCTTTTAGTTGCTGGAACGCTTTTTCACATTTTAAGGTCCAGACAAAAGAAGCATCTTTCTTTGTTAGCTCAACCAATGGTTTTGCAATCTTAGAGAAGTTATCTATGAATTATTGGTAGTAGCTAATATATCCAAGGAATGACTGAACATCTTTAACTGTTTCTAGCTAGTGGATTATTCCTTGGATGATCCTTTTTTTTTGGTCCATCTCAATTCTTGCTTGTGATATTTTGTGCCCCAGTACAAAGCCCTCCTGGACCATGAGGTGACTTTTCTGCCAATTGAGCTACCTGTTAGTTTTGACACATTGTTTTAGCACTTGCTCATGTTTGTCCAAGGTTTGCTCAAATGTAGCTCTATAGGTGGAGAAGTCACCATGAAGACTTCTACACCACTACCGATCTACCTGTTGAAAGATGCTCAAGACCAGGTGTTGAAATGTGGCAGGAGCATTGCACAGGGAAAATGGCATCTTTCGATATGCAAAAGTCTCCTAGGGACTTGTGAATGTTGTCTTTGCTAAGTCCTTTAGTGTAATTTAAATTTGGTTATAGCCACTATATCCATCTAGGAAACTGTAGTAGAAATGCCCTAATATTATGTTGAGCACTTGGTCAACAAATGACAATGGAAAATGACCTTGAATGTTGTCATATTCTGCAACCTATGAGTTTAGGATATGACTAAGCAAAAGAAACTGACCATCTTTCAACTATCTTCAACAACATCTATTTTTGTTCTAGAGAAATTCTTGCATTGATGATAACTACCTTCTTATTTTTCAAAAACACGTATTTCATTCCAACTCATAACATTTCAACTATGAATCATTAGTAGTAGCTAATATGTCCAAGGAATAACTAAACATCTTTAACTATTTTTGGCTAGTGGGTTATTCCTTGGATGATCCTTATTTTTTTCGGGTCCATCTCAATTCTTGCTTATGATATTTTGTGCCCCAATACAATGCCCTCCTAAACCATGAGGTGACTTTTCTGCCAAGTGAGCCGCAAGTTAGTTTTGACACATTGTTTTAGCACTTGCTCAAGTTGGTCCAGGGCTTGCTCAAATGTAGCTCTATAGGTGGAGAAGTAATCCATGAAGACTTCTACACCACTACCAATCTACTGTTGAAAGATGCTCAGGACCAGGTGTTGAAATGTGGCAGGAGCATTGCACAAGGCAAACGACATCTTACGATATGCAAAAGTCCCCTAAGGACTTGTGAACATTTTCTTTGCTTGGTCCTCTAGTGTAATTTGATTATAGCCACTATATCCATCTAGGAAACTGTAGTAGAAATGCCCTAATATTATGTTGAGCACTTGGTCAACAAATGATAATGGAAAATGATCCTTGAACGTTGTCATATTCTGCAACCTAAAATCAATGCAAACCTAGCACTTGCCATCTTTCTTTGGCATAATTATGAGTGGACTAACCCACTCGCTATCTACAATGGGATAGATGAACCCCGCCTTGAGGAGTTGCTCAATTTCCTCCTTAATGATTTATTTTAATTTGGGGTTCAATCGCCTTTGTGCTATCGTTTTGGCTTCATGGCCAGGTCAATGTAAATGCAATGCTAACATATCCTAAGATCAATCCCTATGAGTTTAGGATATGACTAAGCAAAAGAAACTGACCATCTTTCAACTATCTTCAACAACATCTATTTTTGTTCTGGAGAAAGTCTTACATTGATGATAACTGGCTTCTTATTTTTCAAAAACACATATTTCATTCCAACTAGTAACATTTTTAGTTCGAGGGGTTGTTGCTTAAAGTCCTCAAGAATTTCCAACTCTCCCAGTAGGTATCATCATTTGTATCATCAAAGAGTTGGTGATGAACTTGCTCAAATTTATCCATGCTTGTGACATATTCACATGTCAAGCTCTCAGCTGGTTCCATGTAAAGTGTGCTGCATTCTGAATTAGTGGTCAACCACCAGGTGCCCTCTTATTTTGTGTTGTATAGACACCTTTGAATTTCTACTTTTAGCACACACTGCTTGCATGCAGAGATGGATGCTTGCTTGATGGCCCAAAGTTTCTACACACAATTACACTTGCTATCGTTGTACACGATGCATGGAACTCATTTCTTCTCAATCTTTCCAAATGCATTTTTTTAAATATTTTTAGGGAAAAATCTCTGATGCCCATTCTTGCATCTATGATGCTTAGCCATGCTCTTCCCATGATGATTGGGAAGTTCCCTTTGTAGTTCTCCACTTTGATTACTAGGAAGTTGATAGGATAAGACCACCCACAAATAGTGATCACAATGTCTTCTACCAATCCCAATGGAATAGTGATGGATTGGTCTACCAATTCTAATCTGATGTTGCTCCTCTTGAGAGGAGGCAGGTTCCAAGAAGTGTACATCTCATGAGAACTAAATTAACACCAGAACATGAATCTAGAAGAGCCTTGCATGGTTCGTTTTCAACAATATGTAAATAAACATCAAGGGACTTCCAAGATTGGCTAATTTCCTAGGAAGGTTTCCTACACAGATCCAATCAAACATAATGTGAGTAAGCATTACAGTATGGATCCTTAGTAGAGTTTGGTTTGAAGAAGGCTTGAAAGAATTTGATATGGCTGAAAAAGTAGGTGTAGGGTTGTCAACCGCAGGTATAGGTGAAGGCTTAGGTGGAGTACGAGGTCAAAAGAAAGGTCTTTCCTTTGATCTAGCATTCAACCCCTCCAATTAATGATTGGGTTGCAAATTAATAGCCCTCGTAGCATTACATTGTTATGGTTGAGTGGGTAGTTCACCCTGCATTAGTGGAGTAGGTGGTAACTATGCAACTATAGGAGGAGTGTGTGCAGGGACAGGAGGTGGATAAGGATAGGAGGTAGCATTCCTTCTTTCATGTGGAGAAGGAGTTCGATAGTAATCCGAAGGTTGGTAGTAAGGCTAAATATTAGAAACGTGACTAGAAGAGTCACTTGAAGACATGAGTTTCTGAATGTGGGAACCATAGGGATGAGGTTGTCGGTAAGGGTATTGTTACCTTGGTGGTGCAAGTGCCCATGATTGTAGTTGCTGCCATTGTTGGTACTATTCGTATAGTTGCATTGGAGCTTTGCTTGGATAATATAGTTGTTGTTGGTGGAACTACCAGAGGTTACCTTGAGGATAAGGTGACCTTCTAGATATTTGCCTTTGTGTAAGTCATGGATGTAAGGCATACATCCTAGACTCCTAAAGATATGACACAACGGGGCAACATCCCTTGGGATGTTCATATTGGCAAACATCACATCCACCATCATTATCTGATTCACTATCTGCAACCTCTTCTATTGTAGCAATTTTTGCCCTTACCTTTGTAATATGCACATTTAGCTTCTTTGTGCCTCCTGCATTCACGATTACTACCTTGTTCTCAGGACTCTTCAGCAATTTTGAGGATAACTTGAAATCTGCTATCCATGAAGTCTCTTAACTAATCAACCTTGGTCGTAAGTTCATATTGGAATTGTTGAAGTGGAAAGACTTTTTTAACATCCCCTCATCAAATAAAAATTCATCCTCGCTATCACAGAATCAAACCTCCTGCTTACAGATGGAAGGATCATGGTTGTACTTCTCTGCACTTTCTCTTTTTCTAAGTTAGCCCTCCTCTTTGGCGACTTGCTCTATTAACCTTTGTACCTAATGGGCAATTAGTTCTAGCAATCACCCTTAGGCATAGACACTAAGGGTTTTCCTAGTTTCATTACGAAGCCTGTGTACAGTGTGGTGGACTTGAGCCAATTGCGAATAACTATGGCCAGGGCATTTATGCATCAAGGCATAGTATTGGCCAATGGCAGCATCTAAGGGTTTGTGTGCTCCTTGTTTTCACCCTTGAATTTGATTTCTTAAGTTGGACACCCTAGAGTATGTTTGATACTTATTATTGGACATCTCAAGCATGGTACTTCATCATCTGATAAATTTTGGTTCTAAGGACCGGTACCAGTTCTCTACTTCTTTGATGAGTATCCTAGGAAATAACTTGAGTTCCTACCATTTGTTCTCTATGTTTTGCAAGGAACATGCATCTTGAAAATCTTGAAGATGATTCTGTAGATCAGAGTTATATCCTTCTTCAATCGAGGAATATTGTTCATGTCTAACCATTTGATCTAACTATCTTTCACATGCCTTGTTGGAATTCTGACTGCCTCTGTGATGTTAAGCATACTTCAGGTAGCAAATAGAGGCTTATCGAGGCCTTGATCATGGTGCCTATGATGCCCTCTACTACCCCTTCATTTATGGTGATGTTCTTCTTTTGAACGTCTACGTCCTTGATCTTGCCTATCTCAATGGTCCCTTTGGTTATTTTTGTACTATCGGTCATTGCACGCATTTCGATCACCTCCATCACAATCTCACCTTCTGTAGTCATGATCAAAGCTAGAAGAAGAAGATGATGATGAAGGGGAAGAGGAAGAAGAACCAGCATCATCACAGTGCTTGCTACTACCTCTTCGGTGATCACGACCATGATCACAATCGTACTTCTTGCCTGCATCCCTATCTTGACTTGCCTCTCTGGATCCTGCTTTATTATTGAATCCCTTATTACTAGAATTAGGATTGTGAATTATGGAGTGTAGATTCTGGTTTTGACCTTCATCATCGAAGTTAGAGAGAGGAGCTTCATTGAGTGGAAGATCCCCACTAGCTTGTTGGTACAATAGGAATGGAAAATCGTTAAGTCCTTTTCCCTTCAAAAGTTCATAGTGCTGCTCTAGCTACCGATCTCATAGGCGTTGTGCTTCGGTGGGCTGATAACCTCTAGCATTGACATCTTTCACAATATATTGCCCATGGTGGTCTTGAAGACCACATCATGCAAGCATTTTATAAAGCATTGTAGAAGCAACACAATCGGGCGGCAACACAATGTTGCCCTCCATGTCATGCCATCACAATTGTTCATCCTAGTGTAAGATGAAGGTAAAGTTTAGCACATACTCATCAGGATGAGTATATGTAATTTGGTACTATTAAGGCTTTGATGGACAAGTGTTATCAGGCTTTGGCGAAGAAGTGCTCCTGTGAGAAGAATACATTATCAATTAGCGAAACAAAAATTACAGTGTGCTCTAAAAATTTGATGTAGTAATTGTAGCACAAGATATGACTCTCAGGTTTGTTCCAATGATTTTACTACATTCACTAGATCCTAGATAGCACACAAAATAACAAAAAGGTCCCTGGCAACAATGCCAATGATGAGTGGTGAGGTACCCCTATGCCCAACCATATGAATCACTAAGGTATTACGTGCGATCCTATCAAATTCTGTGGACCTATTGTTATATCATAAACTAGTTCCTCTAGGAAATGAAATGGTGTTAAAAATGTTCATTGTCTTCCCAACTACACTTGTAAGGCTCAAGGATATGGTTTAAGTGTAATTGAGGTATATGAATTTTTGTCATTTTATATTTATGGATGTAATCATCCACAACAAGAATAAAGGGTAGAGTATATTGAAACTAATGTCTATTTCTTAGCTAGCCTAACATAAGTAACTACCCCACTTTCCTAAACACATACAGCACTGCTAGGCTACCAAACGTTAAGCATTGTTGGGTTACCAAGTACTATATGAATGCTCGAAGTGGTCATGCTCATGTTCATTAACTACTAGAAATAAATTGCTTAATTGAAATGCATTAAAATAAAGAGAAAGAAAATAAAATGCAATAAAGAAAATATTAAGCTATCCTTAGTGCTGCAAGGATTGTTAAAAGAGTTCATTTTATTCCCATCACATTGCTGCGCTAAGGTACATTAGTGTTCGAACAAAGAACCGTACACACTTAAGACTCCTTTTGTGGGCACTCAGAAAATATTCTAACTTTGAGAAAAATAAACTGCAATAGCTTTGCTACTCTCACTAAGAATGATAAAAAAATTCTTTAAAAAATTGACTCAAAACAGGAGCCCAGGCGTGGTATTTATAGACTTGGGAATATACCTCGATGTTGGATATTTGACGTCGAATCCAGGCCCTAACATCGCATACCCAACATCGTGGCCAACACAAAACAATGATTCATCAAATATGATTTTGGGCATCTTAGCAAGAAAGAAAAAAAATAAGAATATTCTGAAATCCTGCCAACATGGTAAGAAAGCTTATTTTAATTTCCTTTGATGTGACTTCTATTTTGTCGTGAATTTTGTACACTTTCTTTACTTTTTGGTTTTTGTTATTCTTTCACGATTTTGATTATTAAGCCAAGATTCCATCAAATTTTATTAGTTTGGGCTTATTCTTATATGGAAGTTAGTATTTTAATTATGTCCAAATCATTTTTTCTCTTTTAGTGAATTTTTGAAATTGTGGAAGCTTTGCCAACTTGCTTCTTAAATATTTTATGATTATTTTGGACTAGTTCTTAATAAAAACAAGATTTTGTAAGAATTTTATAGAACTTTCGTTATCATGGATATTTTCTATTTTGGAAATAAAATAATAATATTTATATCATCAATTCTCAGATAGTAATGGAAGTTGCAAATCTTTTAGATACCCCCATATAGATGCAGTAGTACAATGTTGTCTAGTGGGATCCACCCCACATGAACAAAGGTTTAGATGGATTTCCTACCTTAGATTTTGATTAGTAAGTTCATATGAAGCAACAAAATTAGTTGAGATCATGACACCAAGTAGCTAAGTCTAGTGGTGTGTGATGAGGCATAATCAAAACCTATCCTTTCAATGATGCATGTGCGTTAACTATTGATGATGTTAGTAGTGAGGCTATTGGTAAGACTTGGCTATAAGTGGCTTGTTTGAGGTCATGAGGATAATTTGATGATAATAGTAAGGTTATTTCAATAGTTGTTGGTGTGTCCCTTTAGTAGTGAGGGTAACTAAGAGCTAGCCTTTGGAGATGCCTTTATAAACTACATTCTTTGGATTTTTAGATTTCTTCTAGATTTAAGAAAAGAAGAAAAGAAAAAATCAGAAGAAACTAGAATGCATAGGGTCAAGAATGGAAAAAGGAAAAACTGTATTATATTTTTATTATATAAACTTATTATAATTATTTTATTTTTGATTTTCATTCTAAAAAGTTGCCTATGAATTCTTCTTCATCAATTAATACTCAAGGACAAATGGAACATCCAATCCTATTACCATTCAAACCTCATAACATCATAACCAATCTAATAAGAAATTAACACAAAACAAAATAATAGGCGTAAGAACAGAGCAGAAACCAAAATATTTTATTCCAATGTGGTACATCAAAGCTACTATCAAATGGCCTATTTATAATAGGCTAAGTCCACCAAACTCCCATTCTTTTTCTAATTGAACCTAGAGGTTAGAATTACATCATGATAACCCATTAAACTTAAACTAATTCTTGTAACAGAAATAGGATTAACTCTCATTCTTTTCTAATTGAACCTAGAGGTTAGAATTACTAACAAACTCAACCATAACTTAAACTAATTCTTGTAACAAAAGCAGGATTAATAACTAAAATCCCCCCTTAATCCTGATTTGGAAAAACCATCATTCCAAGCATACACTTTAATTTGACAAAGGTATCATACTTCAACAATTTGGTGAGAATGTCTGCCACTTGGTCTTCAAACTTGCAATACACCAACTTAATTACTTTCTTTCCAACTTGATCTCTTAGAAAATGATAGCGTATGTCAATGTGTTTACTTCTTCCATGTGTGATGGGATTCTTTGCCAAGTCAATTATAGAAATATTATCAACAAAAATATTCATTGGCCTCTTGACTGGAGCATGGATTTGGCTCATCACATTGCCAAACCATATTGCTTGACATGCACTGGAAGCTACAGCAACATATTCTACCTCACAATTTGAAAGTGCAACTATGGGTTGCTTTTTTTTATGACCATGAACAAGCTATAGCACCAAAATTAAAAATATAACCAGAAGTGCTTTTTCAGTCATCTAAATCTCCATCCCAATCACTATCGGAATACCCTATAAGAGCACAATTATGAAATGAGAAATAGAATAAACCATGATCATAGGTACCCTTTAGGTACCATAGGATTCTTTTGGCCACCTACATATGAGGTTGACAAGGAGATTCCAAAAACCTACTAATTAAACCAACACCATAAGAGATGTCAAGCATTGTGCATGTGAGGCATCTCAAACTCCCAACAATTTTCTTGAAATAAGTTGAATCAACAAGTGTTCCTTCTCAATTCTTTGACAATTTTGTGCCAACCTTCACAGGAGTTCTCAGAGGATTACAATCTTGCATATGAAACTTCTTCAAGAGTTTAGTAGCATACCTCTTTTGATAAATAAAAATCCCATCTTCTCTCTAAACTACTTCAATGCCAAGGAAATATGACATGAGACCAAGATTTGTCACTTCGAGCTCATGCATCATGGACTTCTTGAAATCTTCAATCATTCTGAGATTATTGCTTGTGAATATTAGATCATCAACATAAAGACACAGCAATAATATATCACCAGAATCATTAGTCTTCACATATAAAGCATGTTCATATAGACACTTTTGAAGCCAGCCTTGTGGAAGAAAGAGTCAATGCACCTCTTCCATGCTCATGGTGCTTGTTTGAGACCATACAATTGTTTCTTCAATCTGTACACCATATCTTCACATCCCTACTTCATGAATCTAAGTGGTTGCTTAACAAAAACCTCCTCTTCAAGTGGGCCATTTAGAAATGCTAAAAACACATTCATTTGATGGATTTTCCACTTCTTCTGGGCAACTAATGCAATAAGAAGTCTAATTATTTCAATTCGAGCAACAGGAGAGAAAACCTCTTGGTAGTCATAGCCAAGCCTTTGCTCAAATCCATTTTCCATCAATCTTGCTTTGTATCTCTCCACCTCACCATTTGACTTCACTTTTTCCTTAAAAACCCACTTTACATCAATTGCTTTGTGACCGCGTGAGATGTCAGTGAGTTCCCATGTATTGTTTCTTTCAATTGCCTTGATCTCCTCATTCATGGCATTCACCCATTTAGGATCTTGACTTACCTCCTGGAATGTCACAGGTTCACTATCTGCAAAGAAGGCAAAGTGTCATTCTCCATCATTATCAACTTCATCATCAAGAGTTACCTCATAGTCTTGTAGGCGTACTAATTGTTGGTGCTATCGCCTTAGCCTTCTGGATTCTACTAGAGCTTGTGGAGTGGAACTTTCTTAAGCAAAGCTTGATGTAGCTTCATTTGTGGTAGGAACTGTAGCTTCCTCTTCAAGGATACAGATTTATTGCTTCTAGGAGTCTTTGTGTGAATCGACATCCCATTCCAAGCCTCTTCTTTGGCAAAGGTCACATCTTGGTTGATAATCACCTTCTTTGTTATAGGATTGAATAGCTTGTATCTCCTGCGCTTGTAGCCAATAAAGATAGTCTTCTCTACTCGATCATCTAGCTTTGTTCTTGTCTTTGCTAGACCCTGAGCATAAGCAATAGCACCAAACACTCTAAGATGTTTCATGCTCAGCTTAAAACCACTCCATGCTTCTACAAGGGTGATATTTTGCACATTCCTTGTTGGAGACCTGTTTAACAAGTAAACAAAACATGAGACAGCTTCACCCCAAAATGAATTGTGCATTCCTTTCACCTTTAGCATGCTCCTCACCATGTCCATTATAGTTTTGTTCTTCCTTTTGGCTACTTCGTTGTGTTGTGGGGTGAGGGAAAAATTAGTTGATGCTTTATTCCCTATTCTTCACAATATTCATTAAATTCATTGGAAGTGTATTCACCTCCACCATCAGTTCGTAGAACTTTAACAAGGTAAGCACTCTCCCTTTCAACATGCACCTTGAACTTCTTAAAGCAATCAAAAACTTTAGACTTCCTTTGCAAAAGATAGACCTAAATTTTTCAAGTAAAATCATCAATAAAAGTTAGGAAATACCTATTATTTCCATTTGACAAGGTGTTCATTGGGCCACATACATCGAAATGAATGAGATTTAGTGGTTGTGTTGCACATCGTTGCTTTGCTACAAATGGCACTTTGTGATGTTTTCCAAGAATGCAAGCTTCACACAATTGTTCTGGATGGTGAATACTGGTCAAACCTTTCACCATATTTTCTTTAGCAAGCAATTTTAAACTCCAAAAGGTTAAATGTCTAAAGTGAAGGTGCCACAGCCAAGGTTCATCATTTATAATGGCATTAAGACAATTATAAACACCACTAGAAATATCAACTTGAAACATAGGATTCTTTGTCAAAGGGGCCTTGAGAATGAGTGTACCTTTGTTGTTAAAAATGGAGAGTTGATTGCCACAAAGCTTCATGACATACCCCTTTTCTACGAGCTAATCCACACTAAGCAAATTACTCTTTATACCTAGCACATATAAGACATTACAAATATATTTATGATCTCCATTCTTCAAGTTGATAAGGATTTGTCCTTTTCTCGTCACTGGTATAGTGCTATCATCAACAAATTTGACTTTGGTGTGAAAGGACTCATCAAGAACAACAAATAACTCCTTTTTGCCGCGCATATGATTGGTACACTTGGTGTCAAGAAATCATGTATAGTAGTTTGGCGCTTCACTATTATGATGACCATCAAGAGAGCATGGTTGCCATCATCATCTTCTTCTTGTGCACATTGAGCCCTCTGAGTATTATCCTTATATCTACACTCATTTGCATAATGGCCACGTTTATGACGAGTAACAGACAACATTGGATTTGTCATAACTTCCTCTACCACATCCATGACCACGACCTCTTGAATTTTGCCGATGACTAGAATTTGATTTTTCTTGGTCATTGCCTCCAACTCCATGATTGTTATTATGACCACCATGATTCCTGGTGTAGTAGCCCTCACATCCTCATCCTCTACCACAAGAACTACCATGCTTTTGGCTTGTTTCACCACCTTGATCACCTTTGATGGAGACTTGACCTTGAAAGGCTTGCTCAATTGACTTCTCAACTTTCTTCTTGTTCATTTGTTGCTCACGGGCTTGTAGGATGCCAGATAATTCCTCGATAGTCATTGAACAAAGATCATGTGCTTTTTCTATCGCCGCCATGATATGCTCAAATCTGGAAGTGAGTGATTGTAAAATCTTCTCGACTTTAGCCTGCTCTTTGTATTCCTCTTCATATGTTTTCATTTGATTTGTCAGAGCAAGAACATGACTAATATAAGTAGCAATAGTTTTGGAAGACTCCATTTGTAAGAGCTTATATTGATGTCTCAAAGTTTGGAGTCTTACCTTCTTAACTATGTCTGCACCTTTGTATGACGTCATCAAGGTATCCCAGGCTTGCTTTGATGT
>MNCI01003890.1:63806-80382 GCA_015680685.1 Gnetum montanum | reverse complement strand
CACTTCATTCAGCACATAAGTGGTCTAAATTCAATTAAATTGAACATGTATGTTTAAGGCCTTTCCTACATTGAAATGTGCTGCTAACCTTATATACCCAAACATCAATTTTCATCCTCCCTTATCCGGCTTGTTCATCCATTTCAATATGCCATGACAAAAGTTGTGGGTATGTTTAAGATAATGTACAAAAAAACAAAAAACAAAATAAAGGGCGGAATTAAAAAACGAAGGAAGGATTAACAGTGGTCAAAAGCTGCAGAGCATTCTGCAGATTCGTTATTATTCTCACTATTCCATAATTTCCATTCTCCAGTCATCGTGCTTGGCAAAACACAGACAAGATTTGGGGCACCGAGGCATTTGAAGAAAATGACGACCCAAAAAACACCCGTGATTCGGCACTAATCTACTTGTTTATTCTTGTTCCCACATTCTCTTGAAATTCTCAGGAATCAGTGTATTGCCCCACTCACAACTCCCAAACACTTCCCTGCACCCCACTGCAATAGATTTATACAGTTCACAATAAGATTTCAATTTCATGTTCAGTTTCATTACATTTGGAGTACATATTTCATAACGTCGATTGCTGACACCAAATTCCATGATCTCAAGGGGCCGTTGCAAACATTCTAGATACAAATAAAATTTTGAAAAAATTAGAGCTTATGTATGTAAATGTTGTTACAAATTCGAGGCCTGTTCGTTAGGATTTCCGTCACGGTTAGTTGGGTTGCCGGGTTGAGCTGCATCTTATCTCCAAATCCGTAACTCTCAAATCAGTCAAAGGCGTTTTGATGTAAATTATGTTTTCCTGCAAAAGCACAATCTTGAATTTGGTCAAAAGCTAACCAAGCATGTTATCAAAATTAAAAAAAAAGGGTTACCCAGGTAGCGTGAGGATGCAATTTTCAAGATTTCTGCTGGGGATTTCAGTTGGGCAGATGAGTTTGCTGGCTTGCTTACTCCTTGAATCATAAATGGGTCAAGGTTAGTTGTTGGTGCCCACCTTTTACTCTTTTGTCAAGATCAATCAGGACGTATTATTACGTGTTTTTGCACTTTTTAACCGTGTTTGGGATTCTGGGGGAGCAGCATTGATTCAAAATTAATTCATCGTTTTCCAGAGAGCCGCGCAAAGTTGTTATGTCATTTAACGTACACACCCATTGACTATATGTCTTCCGCTGTACACACCCACCTGTTATTTGATTTCCAACTTATCTTAGGTGTTCTTTTATTAATTAAGAGGTGTCAAAATTAGAATTTAAAAAAAATATTCAATATTTTCTATTATAAGTCAATGAAATCTATAGTTAAGCTAAGCCAGTCACTTAGGTTTATCTAACTTACATGCATTTAAATTAGTTGTGGTTTAAAAATACCACTTTGCTCTAGATGCTAAACTTGTAATGCATTTTAATAATGTAAGGTTTTTATCATGATTAGTGCTCTTTAGTGAGAACCTTTAGAACCATGTCCATTGTAATATGGAATATAATAGATTACCTTTAAGATATATTTCTCTTTGAAGTTTCACACTTCCATGATGCAGAAACTGTGAAACATTCTTTCCACTTCATCGTAACAATCAAAATATCTCCATACAAAACAATATAACTAAGAGTTTAGATTTCTTTCACAACATTTCTGGTTAATTTGACTAAGAGAGAAAGTAACTATCAACACTTTTGCATGTTTTGTTATGAGTTAACATGTATAATGTTAGGGCATACATAGCTATACATGACTGACTTCATATATTCCTAAAATGAAACTACATAGGACAATGCAAGTTTAGATTTAGCAGATTTGACAAACAGCATGAAAGTAAAAATATGAAAAAAAAAAAGAAAAACAAAGATAAAAAGGTTTCTTATTAATAGTATCATTGCAATATCGACAAAATGCTTTTAAGATACACCCCACTCAAAGCTACGGTTCAAAACAGAATTGAACTAGAAGGCCTCCACCTCTGCCCATATGATTCTTTTCCACATTAGCCAGTCAATACACATTGTTAAAGCAGGATAACATAGCATGGAAAGAATCAATTTTTAGTAATCTAAACTATATGAATATTGAAATCAAAACAGATAAAAAACCAACGCTAAACATATAGACAAAATAACTGTAATTGTGCAATCTTTGAAAGCATCCTAGAATTTTATCTTCCTGCTCTGTTATCAAAGAAAGAAACAGAATGAGAATTAATTATTTTGTGTTTTAGATTGGAGTATTAGACTAATCTAATTCTATAATAATGGAATCAGAAGAAAGAACTTTCAAGTTTGAGAACCCATCAAAAAACATTGCTGCATGTTTCTATCAGAAGCTGCGTTTAGCCTATGTTAGGTTGAAATCTGAAGCAAAAACTAAAAGTCATGGTGGATGGCACCACTAATTGGAAACCTGCAATTGTTGCAGTTGCTAGTCTACCCATTTTTTGCTACTTGCCTAACATGACAAAACTAGACCCAGAATCATAATTGAGTTGACCAAGGTTAATGTTATTAAAAAAATGGATTAATCCATAGCTAACTTATCCATTGCGCAAGAAAAAGAAAAGTCGAGGTAAAGGTTTTCAATGAGGGTCAATTAAATTTTTTCAATCAGAGTAAATTAATGCAATGATGGCAACCTAAAATTGCAGGCTAAAACAACCAATAGATAGACAATTATCTACTGCAATGATTCTCTATTTCCTTGTGTCCATAGAGGTGGATTTACTTTTTACAAGGCATTCAACCCTTTAAAAGCAAAACAGCCCTTTGTTACCATTTCTCCTTTTAACATTTTCCCTACTATCAATTTCATTCAACATTTGCTCTATCATTTCCCTTCTACTCTAACCCATCAATGACAAAGGTTTCCGAGGTCATAAAGTGAAACAAAACAACATGTCAAATATTGAAAGATCTAATGCCCACTATGACTTTTCTATGTTTTTACTTTATGGCCTGGTCTCAAAATATCATTCTAACTATGGTGCAACACTACAATTGGTATGACATTTCAATACGAAGTCATAAACTACAACCAGGTAAACACATAGAAAAATCATAGTGGTGGTTAAGACCTTTCGATACTTAGCTAGGCTGTTTTGCTCCACTTTAGGCTCATGTTGTTGTAGAGTCATGATCTTAAAAACCCAAGTTAAAGCAACTAGCAGAAAAGAAAATGATAAAGCAAAATTTTAAAGTGGAAATGATAATAAGAAAAAATGATAAAGCAAAATGTTAAAGTGGAAATGATAATAAGAAAAATATTGAAAAGGAAATGGTGACAAGGAATTGCAAAAGTAAATCTACCTCCATAGAGACAAAACAAATAAAAAAAAATCATATCAGTACATAAGGTTGTAACTCTGGGCCACCATCATTGCATTAACTAGCCTAATTACAAACTTTACCACGTCTATTCTTTAGCGCTAACCCCGGCCACCTTGTGTTTTGCAAGCAGCAAAAAAATCGGGCAGACCAACAACCGCTCCAATTGTAGATTTACAATTAATGGCGTCATCGACCATGACCTGTACCCTTGCCGGTGTTGGTGTCGAACCGCCTAACCACTCCCATTTTCTTTTCTCGTTCCGCCATGGCAACAACGAGAGCAACCAAAAGCCAACCTCTGATTTTGTAACAACGTTGCCCCGACATTGCCTGGCACCTTAAGGAATTCACAAAGATCCAACGGATCTGGGGCGGAAGACCTAGGGAATACGCCTTAAACAAGTAAGCATCTCACTAGTGCAAGCAAAAGAGAACCAAGCAAACAAGCACACACACAACCTCGTAGACCACATCGATGAAAAGGGAGACGATGCACCTACAAGGGAAGGTACCTCACCCCCAGATCCCTCACAATCTGGTACAAGGTGTGGCATGGCACCGCACCAAAACTATCGAGTCTTGGCTGCCTACATCTACAACCGTCGTAGAATCAAGGCCATGTAGTTCTCCACGAAGAAAAGGGAAAGAAGAGGACTTAGAGAAGAGAGTTGCAACAGGAGTGTGTCCTAGCTTGGTACCACCAAGCCGGGGTGGATTTTGTAACACTTGAGAGCCACCCAAGGATGCCTCAGAGTGTTCCATGGCCCCCGAACCATGGGGAGATCCCAAGAGAACCACCACTTGGGACATCTCTCATAGATTTCGTTCTTTTTCGGATGAGGCTCACCTTTAAAGTAGCGAGTTGCAGATGGAGCGGATGGTTGCAACATATGCGGCAAGAGGAAGTGCAATATTGATGGGCAAGGTTAATGCTAACCTTCTCCATCTGTATCTCATGGAGATCTTTAGGCGGTTTGAAGAATGCAAGACAAGGAAGTTCGCATTGCCCTTTCCTTGTCTCATCAGGAAGTTGTGTAGGCATGCTTGAATGCTGGGGTACACCAATGATGTCCCTAGAAGAGCCCAAAATGCTTCGTTCACTGAATTACTAAAGCCACCAGCCCAAAGGGAGAGTGTTGGTGAGACACTGGAGCCAGAACAAGAACAGACGGTGGGACCCACTGCAACTCAAACTACAAGGCCTAGCTAACTCCCAAGTACAAGGCCCAGTCAACAGTAAGAAGCAAGGCCTAGCATGAGCCAGTGAGACCAACCACCACCACCGCCGCAGGATTATCGATCATCAATGAGCCATCTTAGGGCCATTGTTGAGACGATCAGTTGGGGAAGTCATGATGATGCCAATCTCTTCCGCGTCATCAATGATGCTATATGGCCCACAATTTCTATGGATTGTGCATGGGGCGAAGTGTCCATCCAGATAGGAGGAGGGGAGACACATTAGTCACAACAAATTTCAGGGAACGCTGCATCCTTTCAAGTGCAACTAGAGACTGGTGAAGGGGCCATAGTAGTGGTCATGCAGCACCAAGATGCAACAAGAGCCACAGAAGTGGTCACAGACCACATCAAGAAATCCTTCAACTTCCTTGTTGTGCCATCAATGGATTTCACAGAAGCACACGATGCTCAAACTTTGGCTGGTCCCTCGATGACTCCTGTAGAGCATGAGGATGTTCTTGATCGGTTGCTACAAATAGGACAAGTGATGACGTCCTTGTTTGACATTCCGCAAGATGTCTCAACAATGCAATTAGACCTCATCTCCACCAAAGGAAATCTGGTCATGGCAGAGATTAGGGCGAAGCATGCGGAAGCGGAGTTGGCAAGACTCCAAGAAAGGCTCGTTGCCCTACAAGTTGTATAGCGAGACCCATCTTAATTCATTCCCATAGACTAGCTAGACACTTTTAGGATAGAGTAACTTAATAAACTATTGGTGAATAATAAAAGAATGGTGGAGGAGAAGGAGAAGGCCAATTGGGATGCTTCCAAGGCACAAGCACAAACATACATGCATGCCAAAGCACCCAAGGCCTTGTAAGAAGAAAATAAATAGCTCGCCGTGGACAATCTTTAGTTAACCATTGTGGAGAAATAGAAAAATTTTCTCGAAGAAAATTTTTAACAGTTACGAGAACAATTGGCTAGGGTCAACCAAGATATGAATCACTTGGCCAGAGAGAATCGAACCCTCTCAATGGAGGAGGTACACGCAATCTGCCAAAAGATGACCATTGAAATAAGCGCGTGGTAAAATGAGGCCAAGCAACATGAAAAATTAAAAGAGCATTTCAAAGACCAAGTGGGGATGTACAAACAAGTCATCAAGAAAGAGATCCATATGGCCAAGACCCACATTGACACCTTCAACACTCAACACATTGATTGGCGGGCCATATTGGACACATATGCATTCATCCACCAGGCAGAGCTTAAAAGCTGGGACCTATAGATCCAAGATCTTACAGAGAACATGGAATTGGCAAATCTGCGATATGCCAACCTACCCATGTTAATAGCAGGACACCTAAGAATAGAGCTAGAGAAGCAGGTAGCTACCACTTACGCCAAATATAAAATAGAATTTGCAGAACACAATAAAACATTGTAAAGGCTAAAAGTCACAAATTTTGAATTGGAGGTGGTTAAGGCTAGCTACTAAGGGTAGCAAGATGTCATGGCAGACTTGGCTCGATGGCTTATAAGTTACTAGGACTATAAAGATAAAGCTAGAGCCTACGAGGATGAACGATGGCTGTTTGTGGCCTGGTACGTCAAAGAAAATCAGATGTTTTTGCAATTGTCGTGTCCATGGAAAGTGTCAACTGCATCAAACATTAGAGCATCAGCATGGATAGCACAGGATCTCCGAAATGAAGAGGAAAAACTCTAGGCACTCCTTTAGAGCCACCAAATCCTAAAACCTGGAGCACAAGATAAGTGGAAGCAACCCATGGAGGAGCCATCGCCACCTGGAACCACATGAGTTCCAATAAAATTTTGCAATTTTGTAATTTTGTGTTCATGTCTCAATTTTGTTCTATTTAATTCTCCACTACAGCATGAATAATTCCTAGTTAGTCAATAATCACATACCTATCCACTATGTAATCAATGGGGCTTATTCTCATTTTGTACGACTTGAGGATGTGTTTTCATTCAATCGTGGGGGTATGATGAATCATGATTCATTAGGCTCTGATATAGAAGAGGCTATTCAAATATCCTGCAGGCATTGCAAGGAAAGATGTCTACCTAGGCTTGATTTAAACAACTTTCCCAAGTTCACAGGAGGCTATGATTTAGATCCACAACAGCATATACAAGCCTTCTATGATGCCTGTGTCTGGAATAATATCGATAATGGGTGACAAAAAATTAAGCTCTTCCCTATGACACTCGTTGGCTAAGCAAAAGTGTGGTACAGATCGTTAAAACCAAAATCAATCCGTAGTTGGCCAACAATGGTAGAACTCTTTACTGAACAATATCAAACCTATTGCAAAGTGTCGGCCTTGAGGAGACAAATCCAAGAATGGAAACAAGGGCAACATGAAACCTTGGACATGGCCTTAGGAAGATATTATGCATTGTTAAAAAATTACCCAGGCCATGGGTTCTCTGAGGAAAGGCTAATGTACAACATCATAGATGGGCTCTGTAATGAGACAAGGAAAACCCTAGGGATGTATGCCCAAGGTCAATTATACGAGCTACAAAGCCATCAACTCCAAGAGCTTATTAAGCAGGTAGCAAAAGAAGAAGGAGAAATAGCTAAATGGGAGAATGTTGGAAACTCTCAATGGGACCAAAATCTTGAATTAGCAAAGGTCCTTAACCATAAAGGGGAGAAATCAGCTCACCTTGAGGAAGTGCAACCATTTCTACCTTTGCTAATGCAACAATCACTAGATGAAATCAAGGCAAATATTAATAAGATGACTGAGTGTGTGCATGGAAAATATGGAGAATATGCTAACAATAGTAGAGGTAGAACTATGTCAAATTAAGAAATAGAACAGGACACCATGCAACAATCAGAACAAAGGGTAGAAGATAATAAGAATAAGAACTCAACTACCAACTTCACATATCAATGCAACGTCTTTCTGTATGATCATCCCAAAGGCCAATGCCCAATTTTGTCACATTTACATGAGCATTGGGGAGGAATGTTACATCTAGATTTCGTACAAAAATATCGGGTTCAACCACAATGGCAAAAGCCCTAGTCGTGGGGGAGGCCATCGCCAACTCGACCATATCCTTTATATGTCCCAACACCAAATGCTTACTATGTTCAACACCCTATTTCTCCAACTGGATCATCATCCTCTACTTCACCTCATCATTATCATTCTTTGGAATACTATCCACTCATGTCCTCTCCACCAAGGTCACCACCTCATGTACCTTACACTTTCCCTCAACAACAACATTCTCATCCTTCAACTCCTTCTACATCGCCACCAATTGTACTAGAAGGTTTTACACCACAGCACCAACCTATGAATTCTACTTGTGCTATTACTGTCAACAGTAATGGAAGTACTAAAAAGTGCTCTTTCTTTAGGCATGGCCATAGAAAGAAGCAACATGATGCTAAATCCACTGCATGTCCCAAACCAGTGCAAGTTGAACATTGTGATGCATCCTTCTCCTCGAGCTCAACAACTTGTGTTACCTTATCAGGGCCACCAATCAATGCTCCAACAACTATGCGGCCTAATGAATATAACCACAGAGGGGAACACATTATCCTTTCATGCCATCTTACGGTCAAGGGTGCCATAGTGGGGTAGCTTCTTATCCCATAACACCATCATATAACCTACCCCACTAATGAATTGTGATTCATTGGGTTGTGATATCAGGTACGCAATATCACATGCAGCAACAATATCGGATATGCGATATCGTGGTTCCTGTGTGAGCCTATAAATACACATGAAGGCACATGGGAAAGGAGTCTTTTGGTTAGTTTTTAGAGAGTTAGTTTAGTGTAGGATCTTTTTGTCATTTTTCTCTCAATCCTCTCTCTCAGTGCATGCCCGCAGTGTGATTATTGTAATTGTACAACATCCTTTATTCAAGTGTGACGTACTTGGACATGCACATGACCGAAAATAAAGATTGAGATTACTTCATCATTGTAGCATTCACTTAGTTTAATTATTTCATTGTTATTTTTATTTATTTCTTTCGTAGTTAACATCTCTTTACCCTAAACTCCTTAAACGTGAAATGAGTACGACTTAATCACAAGCATTTAAGCGTGACTACTTGGTATCCCAGTAGTGTACCTAGGCCATGCACTTGGTAATCCCAGTGGTAGTCATGCATAAGGTCCAAGATGTGTATGGATGATTAAGGAATGGATGCTCATCGCACTTAGGCTAGCTTAGATTCTCTCTCCCTATCTCCTATTAGTTTAGATTCTCTCTTCCTTTTTCCTCTTACTTAATTAAAGATTATTTTCCATCATCTCCAGGAGTAGCATTAGTTTAGGAACACATCATACACCTCACTCTAGACTAAACCATACATGACAAAGCAAATACTAGTCCAAGTGGGAAGACAGCGAACTGCGATCAGCAAGTAATGATCTAGATACCACAACTAGCTCAAGTTCGACTGGATTGTGTGTGAAATGCTCGTATTCATATGGTTGAGTGTAGGGGTACCTCGCCACTCATCATTGGCACCATTGCCAAGGACAGTGCTAGTTATTTAGATTAGTTACATCATATAAGATCGCTATAACAAGGTATTAACGATATATCTTTTAGACAAGAAATTAATTTCAATTAAGTCACATACAAATTCACACACAATGTCTCTCTCACAAGACTATGATAACACAACAACTAGTAAGGCAATTCATTGGAGAACCAACAAACTATATGATGATGAAGATGAAGTTTGGAGTACTCGATTTGATGTAGGGGTTTCCTATAAACATAAACGAAGACAACATCATCCCAACTCACGAATGCATAACATACCGAGTGACGATGAACCCCTATTGGCCACTATGAGCCTAACGCAAATACAAGAGGCTATTCGAATATCCTGCAAGCATCGTAAGGAAAGCCATCTACCCAGGCTTGACTTAAACAACTTTCCTAAGTTTTTAGGAGGCTACGATTTAGATCCACAACAACATTTACAAGCCTTCTACGATGCCTATGTATGGAACAACATTGATAATGGATGGCAAAAACTTAAGCTCTTTCCTCTGACACTCGTTGGCCAAGCAAAAGTATGGTATAGGTCATAAAACCAAATTTAATCTGATGTTGGCCAACAATGGTAGAACTATTCAATGAAAGATATCAAACTTATGCAAGAGTGTCAGCCTTGAGGAGACAAATCCAAGAGTGGAAACAATCACAACATGAACCCTTGGACATGGCCTTAGAGAGATATTATGCATTGTTAAACAACTACCTAGGCCATGAGTTCTCCGAGGAGAGGCTAATGTACCACATTATTGAAGGGCTCCGTAATGAAACAAGGGAGACCCTAGGGATGTATGCCCAAGGTCAACTATATGAGCTACGAACCCATCAATTCCAAGAGCTTATCAAACAGGTAGCAAAAGAAGAAGGAGAAATGGCTAAATGGGGGAATGCTAGAAAATCTCAACAAGACCAAAATCTCAACTTAACAAAGGTCCATAAGCAAGAAAAGGAGAAATCCACTCACTTCAAGGAGGTGGAATCATCTTTGCCAGTACTACAATCATTGGATGAAATTGAGGCAAAGATCAGTAAGATGATGGAATGGATGCATAAAAAATGTAGAGAATATGCCAACATTATTGGAGGTAGAGTCATGATGAACCAAGAAGCAGGACAAAATACCCTTAGAAAATTGGAAAGAAGGGTAGAAGAGAATAAGAGCTCAACTACCAATCATACATATCAATGCAACATTTGCCTGTATGATCACCCCAAGGGCCAATTTCCAATCTTGTCACATTTACAAGAGAATTGGGAAAGAGTGTTACATCTAGAGTTCATACAGAGATACTGTGTTCGATCATAGTGGCAACAATATCAGTCATGGGGGAGGCCACCCTCAAACTAGGTGTATCCTTTATACCATTCGAACCTAGGTGCTTATCAAGTTCAACATCCTATTTCTCCAACTGGGTCAACATCCTCTATCACACCACATTATTATCATTCTCCCTAATACTATCAACCCACATCCTCTCCAACACAACCACCACCTTGGATACCTTACACTTCTCTGCAATTTCAAAATTCTCATCCTTCACCTCCTTCTACATCACCACCAAGTGTTCCAGAGGGTTTTGCACCACCGCACCAACCCACGAATGTAACTTGTGCTACTACTGTCAATAGCAGTGGGAATCCTCCACAACATCATAGGCGTCCCTTCTTTAGATGTGATTATAAGAAGGGATAGCACACTTCTGAGCCCACTGCACCTTCCAACCCAGCACAAGTCCAACACTATGATGCAGCTCCCTCTTCAAACCCAATGCCTCATGTTACTTTCTGTGGACCATCAACAAATACTCCAACAACCATATGACCCAATGAATATAGCCATCGAGGGAGATAGATTGATCCTTGCATACCATCTTGTAGTCAAGGGTGTCATAATGGATCAGCCACTCATCAATTAACTACATCTTATAAATTGCCCGACTATGTTTACTGTAATCAAGTGTGTGAACCCCAATAAGGTACGTATAACCAAGTCCCAACATTTCCAACATGCAAGGATCCCAGTTCTTCATTTATTAATCCTAGCCAAGCTCAACTATTTAGTTATGGGGGATACCCCCCATTGTAATAACAAGAAGGATTAATAAATATTTTTCATTTCTTTAGTTTTGAATTTTTGTTTTTCAGTTTTTCACTTTTCAACTTATTGTCTTTTTGTCTTTTTATCTTCTTATCTTTTTATCTTTTTGTGAGTAATCTCATCTACGAATAAAACACTCATGTGACTCGTTGGTTGAGGTGTTATTCTATGCTATTAAGTCTTAGGTAACTAATTATTTGAATAGCGAGCCCACAACATCCATTCATCCATTCTATTCATAAGAGGTTCTACCCTGGGTACAATGATATTCCTAATCATTAAGACTTAAAATAATATTGTGTTCATTATACCTAGAGCGAAGAAGAATGGACTAAGTGGGAATGACCAGGGTGTGACATCAAGGGGACTTGTGGATTCTCTTTGGTGGCATTTGTAGGAGTTATCATGTAGCTTGGTTGTACTAAGATCCTTGTAGATCTAATGAAAAATGGGAGTAAGAGTAATCAAAAGGCACTCAACCAAAAAAAAATAATGCTATTCTAGGGGGTTCCACTGGAAAGACATGCACCCATGCCTGAAGGTTGGTAGCTTCTTTGGATTAAACATTCAAAAAAAAAGTGCCACAAAGCAAAATCACTCCTCCCTTGTACAAAATGCCAAGTGATTGTATGCCTTGCTGTCATGGTGCTCTTATGGTCATCCATCATTGGATGAAGCAATGCAATGTCACTGATTAGGGAATGGACTTGGTCTTAATTTCGAAGTGATGGGTTAATGACACATTAATCATGCCCTACACGCAAGATTCATTGTGCCCTGAGTCTGTTACCTCATGTCCCAATCTCTATAATCCCTTATACAATTCACCTCACCTCATTGTTCGTATAATTGTGGCTTATGAATTGGGTAGCATGGAATTCAGCTCTCATCGCGATGATATTTACATGTATGTATTTTGTGAAATTGGTGTTGATTGCACTTAACCCTTCTAGTGCCCACGAACATTTTAAGGTGTGGTTATGCAAGGGCATTATAGGTAGGAACCTGCTTTGGGGAGGACCCACTTGCGTAACCCATGTGATTGCACTCATAACACATCTACCGCACATTATTCACTACCCTCTAAGTATTACCAATGATTTTTTCTTTCCCTTATTATCCTTCTAGTTCAAATGTTCCTATAAGATAACACATATCTTTTTTCCCCTACTTTTTATGATTTTCATTGATAGATTTTACACCATTCTAATCTTTGTGCCTTCTGAATTAGTTGTATTACCCTGGACCCCTTTATATTGATCTATATGTCCTCAGTTTATACTTTAGAATTTTGAAAATTTTAAAAAAAATTGGTAATTTTCTCAAGTGCCCTATTTTTGATAGGATGTGATATTAGGTACGCAATATTGTGTCTAAAGCAATATCGGGCCCCGCTAGCAAGTATGTGATATCACGTCCTAAAAATATATATATTCCCCCATGCCTATCAATATCATTTGTAATTGATCACGTGGGGGAAGTTTTTTAAATTTCTTTCTACGACTTGCGATTGCGCATCTCTTGCTTCAATAATCATAACTCACTCGTTGGTGTTCCAATTTTTATTTCATTTGAACCTACTTGAACTTGGAGTGTTTAGCTTAGTCATGGGGGAGGGGTACACACCAAGTGCGCATATTTTTTTTGAAATTCATCATCGCCCAAAGGACACTATCAAGGGTAATTAGTTATAAAAATAATAATAAACATGTGCAAAAAAAAAAAACAATTTCATCTCCTTACCTATACTAGGAAATTAAAATTATGAGACCACCTAAGCAAAGTGGACCAATATTAAAATCTTTTGGGGGAATTTCCATAAAAAATATTAACCTTAAAATCACACGGAATTAGAATTGACTCATTAAGGTAGGAAGTAAGGTATAACTTAACTATGGTAAGAAACCTTACTAATGATTGGCCCTGTGTGATTGCAGATGGCCCCAAAGCGTGCAGAACAAGAAGGTCCTTCTCAGGGCATGTTTAAGAAACCCAGGAGAGGTGGATGACAGGTGCCTGTTGAACAACACGCAGAGCAGGAGGAGCAATTGTTCAGTATCCATCAAGAAGACCGTATCACTGTGCAATCAAGAAAGGTAGAAGGAGGAGCTGCTGTAGTGCTCAAACAAGGACAACACCTCACGTTGCCCCTGGAGTGTGTTCAGGCCATCCGTGAAAAGTCCACATTAGTTGCCATGATCGTGGAATTGAACTTTGGACCTTTCACAAAATTCTCTCCTGAGGCCATTAGGGACCACCTCAAAGGGTCCCCATTATGGCCTATCCTCTCTGAAAGCCATGCCTAATACTTAGGAGAAACGTATCAATTTTGGCACAATAAAGAATAAGGCACCATAATTAACATTTGCGGTGTATCTGTTGATTTCTCCATCCAAGCCATTTTGGAAGTATTAAACCTTCCGAATACAGGGCCAAAGGTTGCTTGTCTATCCACTCACTTTGATGCTGATGCATGAAAGGTTTGGTTAGACAGGGTGTACGGTAAAGAAAACGGACCTATGGAGAGTTGACGTTGAAAGAGAAAATCTACTTTAAAATTGGAACTTATAACACCTTCCCCACAAAAGGGTTGAATAGAATTTCAACATATGTGGCAAGAGGATGTGCGATATTGATGGGAAAGGTTAATGCTAACCTACCTCATCTATATTTCATGGAGATCCTAAGGTGGTTTGAGGAACGTAAGATAGGGAAGTTTGTGTTGCCCTTTCCTTGTCTCATCAGGAAGCTGTGCAATCATGCTGGTAATCAAGGATACACCAATGATGTCCTCAAGAAAGCCCAAAATGCTTCATACACTGAACTACTAAAGCCACCAGCTGCAAGGAAAATTGCTGGTGAGACACTGGGACCATAACAAGAATAGACAGTGAGGCCCACTGCAACTCAACTCATAGGGCCTAGCCAAACTCCAAGCACAGGACCCAGTCAATAACAAGAAGCAGGGCCTAGCATGAGCCAACGAAACCAACCGCCACCACCGTTGCAGGACTATTGACTGTCGATGAGCCATCCCAGGGCCATCATTGAGACAATCAGTTGGGGAAGTCATGATGATGCAAATCTCTTCTGCATCATCGATGATACTGTATGATCCATTGTCTCTATAGATCGTGCACGAGGAAAGGTGTCCATTCAAATAGGAGGAGAGGAGAGTTATTGGTCACAACAGAGTGTAGGGAACACTGCATCCTTCCAGGTGCAACTAGAAACAAGTGAAGAGGCCACAGTGGTGGTCATGTAGCACTAGGATGGAGCTGGAGGTGTAGAGGTGGTCACAGACCACATCAAGGAATCTTTCAACGTCCCTATTCTGCCACCAATAGATTTCACAGGAGCACAAGATGCTCAAACTTTGGCCGATCCCTCAATGACTCCTGCGGAGCATGAGGATGTGCTTGATCGACTACTGCAAATAGGATAGATGATGACATCCTTGTTTGACATCCCATAGGATGTTACGGCAGTACAATTAGACCTCATCTCCACTAAAGGAAAGTTGGTCATGACAGAGGTGAGGGCCAAGCATGTAGAAGCAGAAGTTACAAGACTACAAGAAAGGCTCATAACCCTACAAGCAGCATAGCGGGATCCCTCTCAATTCATTCTACGGACCAGCTAGACACCTTCAGGATAAACCAACTCAACAAATTACTGACAGAAAATAAAAAGGTGGCAGAGGAAAAAGAGAAGGCCGATTGGAATGCCTCCATGGCACAAGCACAAACTTACGTGCACGCTAAGGCACTTAAGGCCTTACAGGAAGAAAACAAATAGCTTGTTGCTAACAATCTTCGGTTGACCTCTGTGGATAAATAAAAGAATGTTCTCGAAGAACATTTTTAGTGGCTGCGTGAACAGTTGATCAGGGTCAACCAGGACATGAGCTGTTTGGCCAAAGAAAATCAACCCTCTCAATGGAGGAGGTACGCGCCATCCATCAAGAGACGGCCATTGAAATAAGAGCTTGGTAGAATGAGGTCAAGCGGCACAAAAAGTTAAAAGAGCACTTTCAAGACTAGGTGGGAATGTACAAACAAATTATCAAAAAAGAGATCCATATGGCCAAGGCCCACATCAATGCTTTCAATGCATCACACATTGATTGGTAGGCCATATTGGATACATATGCATTTGCCCACCAGGTAGAACTAAAGAGCTGGGTCCTATAGATTCAAGATCTTACAAAATACATGGAGTTGGAAAATCTAAGGTATGCCAATCTAGCCATGTTGATAGCAGGGCATCTGAGGATATAGCTTGAGAAGTAGGTAGCTACCACCTATGCCAAGTATGAAGTAGAATTTGCAGAACACAAGAAAACGTTGCAAAAGCTGGAGGTTGCAAATTCTGAATTGGAGGTGGTTAAAGCAAGCTACCAAGGATAAAAAGATGTTGCAACAAACTTGGCTCGAAGGCTTATAGATTTTTAGGAGTACAACGACAAAGCGAGAATTTATGAGGAGGAACGATGGTTGTTTGCAGCCTGGTATGTCAAAGCCAACACAACGTTTTCGCAACTATCATGCCCATGGGAGGTGTCGACTCCATCAAACATTGGAGCATCAGCATGGATGGCACAGGATCCTCAAACTGAAGAGGAGAAGCTCCAAGCACTACTTCAACGTCATCACCTTCCAAAACCTGGAGTGCAGGACAAGGGAAAGTGACCCATGGAGGAGCCACCACCACCAAGAACCACATGAGTTCCACCCAATTTTGTAACTTTAGGAATTTTTCATTTTGTCGTGTTATGTCCAATCTTGTTCTATTAAGTTCTCCATTGTGGCATGAATAGCTTCCTTGTTAGTCAATAATCCCATACCTATCCACTATGTAATTAATGGGACTTGTTCTCATTTTGACTCGAGGATGAGTTTTCATTCAGTTGTGGGGGTTTAATGAATTGTGATTCATCGGGTACATGATATCGGGTACGCGATATCGCATCCAACAACGATATCGGATATGCAATATCATGGTTCCTATGTGAGACTATAAATACACATGAAAGCACATAGGAAAGGAGTCTTTTGGTCAGTTTTTAGAGAGTCAGTTTAGTGTAGGATCTTTTTGTCATTTCTCTCTCAACCCTCTCTCTCAGTGCATGCCTACAGTGTGATGATTGTAATTGTACGACATTCTTTATTCGAGTGTGACGTACTTGGACATGCACATGACCAAAAATAAAGATTGAGATTACTTCATCATTGCAGCATTCACTCAGTTTAATTATTTAATTATTATTGTTATTTATTGCTTTTGTAGTTAGCATCTCTTTACCCTAAACTATTTAAATGTGGAATGAGTACGACTTAATCACGAGCATTTAAGTGTGACTACTTGGTATCCCA
>MNCI01003890.1:36171-63751 GCA_015680685.1 Gnetum montanum | reverse complement strand
ATCATCACATCATTTTATAGCCTCCAAGTACTACATTACCAACATTATTCTTTCCCTTATCATCCTTCCGATTTAACCATTCCTATGTACCAAAACATGTCCTTTTTCCTCATTCGACATGAATTTCATTGTCAAATCCTACCCCATTATACTTTTTGTGCCTTCTGGTCTATTTAACAATACCATGGACTATTCACATTGACCTCAAAGCCTTCATTTTTGGCCTTGAAATTTCAAAAATTCATCAATTTTTCCAAGTACACTATTTTAAATAGGTCGCGATATCAGGTACGCGATATCGGGTTTGATGCCATATCGGGGCCACACTATTGAGTATGCGATATCGCGTCAACAAAAATTATATATATGGACCCCCCAGGACACATCAACATCATTCTCAACTATTCATGTGGGGGAGTTTTTAAATTTTCTTCCACAAATTGCGACTTGCGCACCTCTTGGTCAACCAGCCATAACTCGCTTGCTAGTGATCTGATTCTCATTCTGATTGAACTTACCTGAACCTGCAGTGTTTAGCTTAGTCGTGGGGGAAGGGTACACTCCAAATCATGCATAAATTTTTCAAAATTTACCATTTCCCGAAGGATACTATAAAGGGTAATTGAGTATAAAAATGATAAGCATATTGCCAAAAACAATCTTATCTCCTCACCTACATCGGGAAATTAAATATTATAGCCACCTAATCAAATTAGGCCCAATATTAAAACTTTTAGGGGACATTTTCACAAAATTTCTAAACTTTGAATCACACAAAATAAGAAAACAAACTCATTAAGGCAAGAAGTAAGGTATAACTCAACTTTTGTAAGCAACCTTACTAATGATCGGCCTCATGTGATTGTAGATGGCCCCTAAATGTGGACAACAAGAAGGACCCTCTTAAGGTGTGTCCAAGCGACCAAGGAGAGGCAAAGGCCAAGCGACTCCCAAGCAACATGCAGAGTAGGAGGTGCAATCATTTAGCATCCATCAAGAGCCTCCTGCTATTGTGCAGTTGGGATAGGCAAAAGCAGGAGCTGCTAAAGTGCTTGAATAGGGACAACATCTTACATTGCCCCTGGAATGCATGCAAGCAATCCACGAAAGGTCCACATCAGTAGCTGTGATCGTGGAATTGAACTTTGGACCTTTCACGAAGTTAACTCCTGAGCCCGTTAGGGACCAACTCAAAGGATCTCCATTATGACCCATCCTCTCTAAAAGTGGTGCCTAGTACTTAGGAGAAATGTACCAATTCTAGCATAATAAAGAAGAAGGCACCATAGTTGACATTTGTGGTGTGTCTATAGATTTTTTCACCAAGGCCATTTTGGAAGTGTTGAACCTTCTAAATACAGGGCCAAAAGTTGCTCACCTGTCCACTCGCTTCAATGATGATGCACAAAGAATTTGGTTGGACAGGACGTATGACAAGGAGGACAAGACATATGGGGAGTTGACATTGAAAGAAAGAATATATTTCAAAGTTGGCACTTATCACATCTTTCCCATGAAAGGACTAAATAGAGTCTCAATGTATGCGGCAAGAGGAAGTGTGATATTGATGGGAAAGTTTAATGCTAACCTTCCCCATTTGTATCTCATGGAGATCTTAAGGTGGTTTGAAGAACGTAAGATAGGGAAGTTCACGTTGCACTTTTCTTGTCTCATCAGGAAGCTGTGTAGGCATGTTGGAATTTTGGGGTACACCAATGATGTCTCTAGAAGAGCCCAAAATGCTTCATTCGCTGAATTACTAATGCCACCAGCCCAAAGGGAGAGTGCTAGTGAGACACTGGAGCCAGAACAAGAATAGATTATGGGACCCACTACAACTCAAACTACAGGGCCTAGCCAACTCCCAAGTACAGGGCCCAGTCAATAGCAAGGAGTAGGGCCTAGCACGAGCCAGTGAGACCAACCGCCATCATTGCCATAGGATTATTGACTGTCAATGAGCCATCTGAGGCCATCGTTGAGATGGTCAGTCGGGGAAGTCGTGATGATGCCAATCTCTTCCGTGTCATCAATGATGCTATAGGGCCCACAGTTTCTATGGATTGCACATAAGGTAAAGTGTCTATCTAGATAGGAGGAAGGGAGACACATTGGTCACAATAGATTTTAGGGAATGTTGCATCCTTTCAGGTATAACTAGAGACTGGTGAAGGGGCCACAATAGTGATCATGTAGCACCAAGATGTAGTAGGAGCCACAGAAGTGGTCACAGACCACATCAAGAAATCCTTTAACGTCCTTCTTGTGCCACCAATGAATTTCACAAGAGCATGTGATGCTCAAACTCTAGCCAGTCCCTCGATGACTCCTGCGGAGCATGAGGATGTTCTTGATCGGTTGTTGCAAATAGGACAAGTGATGACATCCTTGTTTGACATTCTGCAACATGTCTCAACAATGTAATTAGAGCTCATATCTACCAAAGGAAAGCTGGTCATGGTAGAGATCAGGGTTGAGCATGTGGAGGCAAAGTAGGCAAGACTCCAAGAAAGGCTCGTTACCCTACAAATTACACAGCGGGACCCATCTTAATGCATTCCTGTAGACCAACTAGACACTTTCAGGACAGAGTAGCTCAATAAACTATTGGAAGATAATAAAAGAGTGGGGAGGAGAAGAAGAAGGCCGATTGGGATGCTTCCAAGGCACAAGTACAAACATATGTACATGCCAAAGCACTCAAGGCCTTGTAAGAAGAAAATAAACAGCTTGTCGTGGACAATCTTTGATTCACCACTGTGGAGAAATAGAAAAATGTTCTCAAAGAAAATTTTCAATAGTTATAAGAACAATTGGTCAGGGTCAACCAAGACATGAATTGCTTGGCCAGAGAGAATCAAACCTCTCAATGGAGGAGGTACGTGTAATCCGCTAGAAGATGACCATTGAAATAAGCGTGTGGTAAAACGAGACCAAGCGACATGAAAAATTAAAAGAGAATTTCAGAGACCAGGTGGGGATGTACAAGCAAGTCATCGAGAAAGAGATCCATATGGCCAAGGCCCACATTAACACCTTCAACACTGAAGACACTAATTGGTGGGCCATATTGGACACATATGCATTCACACTCTAGGCAGAGCTCAAAAGTCGAGACCTACAGATCCAAGATCTTACAGAGGACATGGAATTGGAAAATTTGCGATATGCCAACCTAGCCATGTTAACAGCAGGACACCCGAGAAAAGAGCTAGAGAAGCAGACAACTACCACCTATGCTAAATATGAAATAGAATTTTTGGAACACAAGAAAACATTGCAAAGGCTAGAAATCACAAATTCTAAATTGGAGGTGGTTAAGGCTAGCTACCAAGGGTAGAAAGATGTCACTGCAGACTTGGCTTGATGGCTTACAGATTACTAGGACTACAAGGATAAAGCTAGAGCCTATGAGGAGGAACGATAGCTATTTGCGGCCTGGTACGTCAAAGCAAATCAGATGTTTTTGCAACTACTGTGTCCATGGGAAGTGTCAACTCCATCAAACATTGGAGCATTAGCATGGACAACAAAGGATCCCTGAATCGAAGAGGAAAAACTCTAGGCACTCCTTCAGAGCCACCAAATCCCAAAACCTGGAGCACAAGACAAGGGGAAGTAATCCATGGAGGAGCCATTGTCACCTGGAACCACATGAGTTCCAATAAAATTTTGCAATTTTGCAACTTTGTAATTTTGTGTTCGTGTCCTAATTTTGTTCTATTCAATTCTCCACTGCAGCATGAATAATTCCTAGGTAGTCAATAATCCCATCCCTATCCATTGTGTAATCAATGGGACTTATTCTCATTTTGTACAACTTGAGGACGAGTTTTCATTCAGTCGTGGAGGTATGATGAATCATGATTCATTAGGCTCTAATATTGGACCTATGATATCGAATCCACAATATTGTGGCCTGGCTAGCCATATCGGATACATGATATCGTGACTCCTGTGCAGGCCTATAAATACACATGTAGGCACAAGGAGTCAAGGGATTAGTAGTTCAGTTAGAAGTTATTTTTCATTTTTAGTTCTTCTCAACCCTTTCTCCCAGTGCATGCCCACAGTGTGATGATTGTAATTGTACGACACCTTCATTCGAGTGTGACATACTTGGACACACACATGACCAGAAATAAAGATCAAGATTACTTCATCATTGCAGCATTCACTTAGTTTAATTATTTAATTGTTATTTACTGCTTTCTTAATTAATCTCTCTCTACCTTCCTCTCCTATCCTTGTCATTAAACATAGAATGAGTACGAATTAATCACGAGCATTTTAAGTGTGACTACTTGGTATCCCAATAGCATACCTAGGACATGCGCTTGGTAATCCCAGTAGCAGTACATGAGGTCCAAAATGTGTACGGATGATTAAGGACGAATGCTCATTACACTTAGGCTAACTTAGATTCTCTTCTCCCTTTCCCTCTTAGCTTAAAACAAAGTTACTTTGCATTGTCCCTAGGAGTAGCATAGTGATAGGAAACACATCATACACCTCACTTTGGACTAAACCATATGTGAAAAAGCAAATATTAGTCCAGATGGGAAGACAACGAACTGCGATCAATGAGTAACTATCTAGATACCAGAACTAGCCCATCTACGGAGTTTGACTGGATCATGCGTGAAATGCTCGTATTCGTATGGTTGAGTGTAGGGGTACCTCACCACTCATCAAATTCTTACTTTCTTAACTTTGTCTACACCTTTGTATGATGTCATCAAGGTATCCCAAGCTTGCTTTGATGTGGTTGCTGCTGCAATCTTCTCAAAAACTTCATCATTCACCCCTTGATGAATGAAATATAATGTCTTCTTATATTTCTTCTTATTCTCACGGTGGGCATTCTTCTATGCATCATTAGTTGCATTTACTACAAGATTAGCAACACTATTTTCCACAACATCCAGCAGCTCGTGGAAATCAAAAAGCACCTTCATTTGGACACTCCATCAATTGTAATTTTGCCCATCCAAGACAAGAACTGAAATTTGAGTCGAGTTATTCATTGGAACTTCTAGCTCCAATACCATTGATAAGAAATTAACATGGAACAAAATAATAGGTGCAAGAATAGAGCAGAAATAGAAATATTTTATTTCGATGTGGTACATCAAAGGTACACACCTATTGACTATATGTCTTCCACTATACACATAGTCAACTTATTTTGGGTTTGGCCTATCTTTTCTCAACTGATTTCAAACTTATGTGTTCTCTTATTAATTAAGAGTTGTCAAAACTAGAAGTTAAAAAAAATATTCAATATTTTCTATTATAAGTCAATGAAATCCATATTTAAGCTACCCTAGCTACTTAGGTTTGTCTAACTTACATATAGTGCATTGAAATTAGCCGTGGTTTAGAATTACAACGTTGCTCTAGATGCTAAACTTGTAATGCATTTTAATGATATAAGGTTTTTATCATGATTAGTGCTCTTTCATGAGAACGTTTAGATATCTTTGAATACACAACATAGTAGTTAGTGAGCTAGTTAACCTAACATAATAATTTAGAAGAATTTTAGGAGTATAGCGATGCCTCATATATAACTCAATCTAGTAAGTTTTTGCTAACTTAAAAACATAACCATATAGATGAATATGTTCAACCATCCAAATAAATTAAATATTCTACCATATGCATTAAAATATAAAAAATAGATTTATTTACAAAATCTCACAAAGTCAAGTTTTATATGTTCTTGTTTAAATAACTTAATGCTAAAATAATAGAATAAAAAATTGCCTATAGAAATAATGAAGTACTAGCCTAGGGGTAAGACTTTTAATTTAGAAAAACCAAGTTATAGGTTGATTCAAATGGTAAATAATATGTATAAATTTCTCATTAGATAATGTTTTGAGTTGAATAATGAGATTCTATTATACAAAAATGTATTATTTTATTGAAATAAAAGATGTAATGTATAGACTTTATTAAATTATGTTATTAGCCATTATGTATAGATTTTGGTAGAATAAAAGAAGAATTATTGGAGTTGCAAGTTAGTGTTTCCCAAATTACCATTATAAAGGTGTACATAAGTCATTAGTGTTTAACATATGGTTTTTGCATCTGCAGTGTAATAATTAGCTTTCAAAACATTGCAAAAAATGGTTTCACAGGTTTTCTACATTTGTATCGGCCTATATAATATTCGACACTAAAAATTTTAGTTTGAGCAATCTTACTTTTTGTTGATTATTATAGATAGTCAAATTTTGTCAAAAAATTTAACTTGAGCATTGTTTGTAAATCTCTAATTTCAAAATTGACAATTACATAAATAGTGGCATGAGACATTTGGGAAGTAATTGACTATGGTTTGTAAATCTCCAATATCAAAATTGACAATTACACAGGGCATAAGACATTTGTGAAATAATTGACTAAAAAATTTCGGTTTAGGAAATTTACATGGCTGAAAGGAATGAGAATTAGAAATTTCCACTGAAGGAATGAGAAATATTTGATGTTATCTTTAGGAGAAAACAACCGGACACGAGAAAGTAGCACCAAGTACAAGCCATGAAATGAGTTTTAAGTAATGAGTTTTAAGTAATGTCAACTCCCGTAGTGTGCAATGTTCTTGGTTTATGTTTTCCCCACCATATACTGTTCCCACTGTGCTTTTGTTCTTAAAGTCACATTAGAGTCATTGCTTGCTTTGGGTGGCATCTTAGTTATAAGAGAGACATTATACTGATTCTTCAAAAGCAAGATAATGGAAGTAAATATTTGTTAAAATTTATTAAAATATTTAATTTAAGTTATCGATCATTTCGTAATTTACCATTTTATTATTTTACAAGCATATTCCTTAATGGGGTGTGTCGGTGCGTCTTCGCTCCACATCCACATCTGCGTGTAAAATAATAAAATGGTAAACAGACAACCTGAATTAAATATTTTAATAAATTTTAATAAATACTTACTTCCATTCTCTTACTTTCTCTTAAAAGCAAGCATTAACTCTGCTGTCACTTTAAGAACGAAACCACAGTGAGAACGATATATGACAAAGACACCATAAATCATACCATAAAACTGCATATACATGTTGCAATTAAATCTCTGCGTTATTTTCTAAAGGTTTTTAGCTCAGCTTGGTTTACTTGTCAGTCAAGGTACTGGTTCAGACGCTGTGGAGTCGGCGCTTGCTGCCACGGTTGTTCCTGCTCCGGTTGTTCCTGATGGTGGTGCTACTGGTCATGCTCCTGCCGCTCCTCCTCGGCTAAAATTTCTTGGCTTTCGCCCATCTTGCGGTGTTGCGTTGCAGCAAACGGAGCAGAATCGCAGAAATGAAGCGCCAAGGAGCTCCTGCTCTGTTGAATTGAGGAGGAGACAAATGAAAATGAAAATGTGGGTTGTGGCAGTATTTATCTATTGCAGTAGTCTTTAATAGTTTGGGGTGTTGTTTTTTTTCACAGTATTTCTTGGTAGATGCAACTACCAGCCATTCCGTGTCCTCCCTGCAATTTTTCCTTGCAGCAATGCAGTTATTCGTTCAACCGTGTTGGAGCATTGAAGATTAACCTCCTGCAATCTGGCTGGGCTGTTCATATTTTGTTGCTGGTGCTTTGAAAAGATTTCAGAAGCAGTTTATGTATTGTGTTTTTGGTTGATGAAAGTTGAGGAATCCTTAGAGATTGTTACTTGATTTTGGGCGGAAAGTTCTTGAGTTTGAAAATTGTCTGTGATTTCGGATTTGCAGCAGCTGATCTGCGATCACACGTTTTGGGGTTTATGGGTTCAGCGGAATTTTCGAAATACTGGCTTTTTCAAGATTATAGTTTGTAAACTGTTTTTGGTTGGTACTTTTACCTAGTTTTGCTTCGTGGGGACTTCAAGGGTCCATAGGAATCTGGAGCTAGGTTTTGTTTGTTTGTTTTTTCTTTTTCTTCTTTCCGATCCCAAATCGAGAATTTGGAGACAGGGTACAGGAAAAACAAGAATTTGAGACTAATATCTTAAATTTTGTGGGCATGGAGTTACCTATAGTTTTGATGCAATCCGTGGGTTTTTTCCTGTTAATGTATTTGATTGCATTTTTCAAGCTGTTTCGGAAATGAAGCTTGGAGCAGCGTGGAGAGGCCACAAGCTGCTTCATTTCAATGGTTCATGGCACCCTCACTGCAACAAGCCTAGCTGCATTGTGTCCGCTCAAGGCCGGGTCTCCATGGGAGCATTTGGCAAGGAAGAACACCAGCTTTGAAAATTGATTCAGTCCTTGAATTCAGCCTGGCATACTTCCTGATTGATCTTCCACATTATCTGATCTTTTTTTCCAAAGGATTACAAGGTCATTGCTCATCATGTTGCTCCTCTGTTTGTCATGGGCACCTGCAGATTCTATGTGCCTCATGGGGCCTGCACAATTATGTTTGTCCTGTTCCTGGCTTCTGTCCCCATTTTTCTACAACTTCTGCACTGTTTCCAGATGCATTCTGTTTCCAATCCTTACCTACAATTTGGGGGTTTATTACAGCACAGGGATAGCTGATAATCTTATCCCCAGGTGGCTGGCTTTATCTTGGGTAATTATTGTTGCAATAACATTGTTGGCTAGTTTTAGTTGGGTTCTCACTCTTTGGGTTTGGGTTGATCTGTTCAGAACCTATTCCAAAAGCGTCACAGCAGAAAAGTGTGATCATGTTATGCTGGGTACTGCCGCTGCCATCCCAAGTCAAAAGTGTTTGCTTTTGTGTTAGGTATAGAATGCATGTTCTGCATCCACTTGCAAAAGAATTCCATCCTATAAAATTGTGGTATGACTTATGAGCCACACAAATAAGGTGGCTTCACAATTTAATACTCATTATTCTTTACTGTTACAGATTAAATCATTTGAGGGACAGGAGAATTAATCATATGCTAGACTGTTCCACGAAAAGCTCTGTAACCAGCTTAGATTGAGTATAATATAAATGGAATCTGCGCTTATTTAGCTTTTTTTTTTCTTTTGTTTTCCTTGCCATGTGTTTTATTCTTGTGGTGTATTCTTGTGGTGTAATGACAGATATCTGCGAGGACTAAGAATTAGTTAATTGAGTTCCTTTTCTTAATCCTGATGTTTAGAATCGAGGTCCTTTCTGACGTGCAGGATGTGGCTCAGATCCAGAATTTGGATGATAAAAACCATTTTTGCTACGGTTTTACGGGTAAAATTGGAACATTGAACATTGTTACATAGACCTGTGTTAATATAGGACTGTTTTCTAACACCCTTTCCTTTGCATCTTTCTGCTGCATGTTTAATTAGGTAACTTTAAAAAGTATTTATGGTGTCAAAATCAAGTTGTTGTTGATAGAATGTATTAAACATCTAAAGATTTAAAATTTTCTCGGTGCTTGGAACTACTAGCACGCAAATTCTGCTGTTTGGGAAATATTATGGAAAGTGGCATTGCAATTCTGGAACATTTTCCCAAATGCTTAACCATGGAAATGGGAAACTAAATCTCTGAAATGTTGATGTTTGATTTTGGTTTAGGAAGTATAGCAAAGATTACATTGTTAGTTGAATTATCTTTCCTCATACTTTATCAAGACACTCAGCTAATGGCTAGAAATGGAAATTCATCGATGCCTTTCTATACTATTTGACTGAAGGATTAATCTTACATAGCTGAATTATTTGCAGTGAGAGACTTTTTGGCCTTAAATTTTCACTTCTATTTTACACTATTTATGTTATTATTAAAACTGCATTCCATATATTTGTCTTATCCTTGCTAATTTTCAAGCCTTTTGATTCTTGAGCAAGTCTCAACTTTTTCATTTTAGAAGTAATATTTTCTGGATATGTATCCACCAACACAATATCATACACAAATAACATATACCAAGGGATTTTATCTTATATTTCCTTTGTTAATTCATTTATAACAATGATAAATAAGGATGGGCTAACCACAAACCCTTGATGTAAACTTGTGATTGGAAAACTAATATTGTTCCATAAACTTTTCTAATTTTAATGTTAGCTCCTTCATACATATCTTGAATTACTTTAATATATTTATGTAGATCATATGAAGATCAATGAAGATCATATGTAGATTTTTTCTATATTTTATAAAATTTACCATTAATTGTCATATTAAGAAAATAGCCTCTATGATATATCTCTTTAGCATAAATCCAAATTTATTTTTTGATACTCTTTATACAAAACATTATTCTATGCCTCCCAAAGCTTCATAGTATAGCTTATTAGCTTGATCCCTCTTATTTGCATGGTTTTGTACATCTCCTTTATTTTTGTATATATGAACAATAAATCTTTTTCTAGGGTGCTAGAACCTAAAAGAAGTGAAATATAGGTACACCAATATTTATATAAGTTTTTACTTAGTACTACCTAGTGGAATTGAACCTATGACCTATGATTATCAAGCCAAGACCCGTACCACTAGGCTAACACCTCATTGTTGGGTATTTCTCTAGCCTTCAAAATTTTATTAAATAATTGTGTCAATCATGAAACTCCTATATCTCCTAGTGTTTTACAAGCTTATATAGAAATCTTATTTGGTCCAACAACTTTTCCATTTTTTATCTTTGATAAGGTTGTCTTTACCTCACAGAAGGAAAGTTCATTAAAGAAACCAGAATTTGGTTTTTCTTCTTAGATGTCTTCTCTAGGAAATTCTTCATTTAATAAAAAATTTAGTGTATGAAATCAATCCCATGATCTTTAGTTTACTAAAAATAACTCTTAGACCTTGTTTCTCTAGCCAACTAGTCAATTTTCCTAGTGTAGACCATGAGTTATATACTTCCACTAATTGAGTAATGCATCATTGAAAATCGGGTTCTAATTTTTAATATATGATTTTAAAAGATAAATATGGATAAGATTCACAGGTGTTGGGGCAAGATCTCTAACTATAAGTACATCTTAAGATATATAAGGATGACGCAATTTGGTAACCTCATGTGTGAATCTATGTTTTGGTGATAAATGTTGTATAAAAATTGGCTTTGGGTTTTGAGACCACCCCTCACACCCCAGCAAAAAATAACTTATCCTTAGTACAACCAACATGGTAGTTAAAAACAGATTTTAAAATAACATAACCAACATGATAAGGTGTGGTGTTGAAACCAAAAACAATATTTTCTTTACAATATTTATTCCCACCACATATAGTCAAATAAGCACATTACCCACCAAAATCAAACCTAAACTTGGAGTTACCAAATCAAGAATCTTAGTTCTAGGTTAACATAGTGATGTGTCAGCATATTTGTAACACCCCATCCTAGCTAGGGCAGGGTGATGCCTAGGATCAAGTAATTGTAGAATGGAAGCATGATAACTAAAACCAATGATGTGTAGAATACATAATATTAAGGAAGGTCAAATGGTACAGAAATTTCCTACCCCACCAAAAACTAAACATACATATCACTTTATAAAAATGCATGTCTCTACATAAAGCAAACTATGCACTACTATGCTAAATTACAAAAACACATAAACATCATCCTCATATATATAAGAGTACAAAGAGTTTCATACAACAATATCTAGTCCACACTACTGTACATGAAAATATACATTAACTAAGCACCAATTTGGAGCTCTAAGAATTAGTGTCTCGATCAATTTCTATTTCAAGCTCTTAAATGTCTTTTCATATTGTTTGGATCACTAGAATGATGCATCTTTCTTTGTCAGTTCGACAAACAATTTTGCAATCTTTCAAAAATTTTCTAGAAATCTTCTATAGTACCTTGTATGACAAAGAAATGGTCAAGCATCCTTAGCTATTTGTGCACTTTGGATAATGTTTTGGATGACTCTAATCCTTTTTGGATTTACCTCTATTCCTTTATAAGATACCTTGTGTCCTAGAACTATACCATATTGGACCATTAAGTGGCTTTTCTACCAATTGAGGTTTGAATTTATCTCAATGCATCATTTCAAATCTTGCTTTAAGTGGTCCAAAGCTTACTTGAAGTCAAGCCCATATCTAAAGAAATCATCCATAAATACCTCAACTCTATTAAAGTCACACCCTTTACAAACCTTTGGATCCTTCCTAATTCTAAAACTACCAAGCTCACTAATTCAACAAAAGTTTCTTTAATGAAAAAGGGACCTCAAATTCCTAGAACAAGAAAAACCATAGAGTTCTTTGGATGGGTGGATGGCATTGACTCATTGCCTATCCCATGAAAAATAAACCATGTCAAAGTCATGAAACATCTGAATTCAAAAATAGAAACCAAACATTGACAATCACACATTAAGCACAAACCATCATTAGTAAACAGTAGTAGCAACATTGTTTCCTATGACAATAAAGCAGATTTATTAGCAAAAATGAGAGAATATTACACTTAATCAAAATAAACACAAGTAACAAAATAAAGTAAAATATATAAGAATGGTATAAAAATGGTATAAAATTAGAAAAATTTGAAAATCAAAAATGCAAAAAACAAAAAGGGTAGAAAAACTGAGAGGTCATGGTAATGGTTAGCATGGATGGCCATCTCCCCCATGACTAAGTTGGAAGGAGAAGATTCAAAAAATAGAACATGGGTGTCCATCAGGTGAGGCGGTATTTACACGGGCTAATCTTGGTTCTATGAAAGATCTAATTTGTTGGATATTGACCAACTGCTTTTTATTTGGGTAGTCAGGTTTGTAAATTATCATGGTCCTAGAGGGAAAGGTTTGATCAATTATATAAGGTCCCTCCCACAATGTTTGAAATTTTTCCTTTTGAGGTACATGTGTGGGGTTCCAGTAGAGGACCTTATCTCTTGGTTAAAACCTTACTTTCCTAATTCTAAGGTCATGGCGTAGCTTGCTGAATGCCTTGTTCACCTCATTCAAAGATAGGGCCACTAAGCGATTTTTGTCTAGCACGTTCAGATTGATCAATCTTTTCTTTTGTGCTAAACTTAGATCAAGGTTTAGATCATAAGCCATTGAGAGTGTATGGAGCTCAGATTGAATTGGGAGTGTTGGAAGTTTTTTCGTACACTAACTCATAGGGAGAATATCTAATAGGAAATTTCCAAGTTGATTGATAAGCCTAGAGAGCATCGTTAAATTTTGTGCTCCAATCCTTCCTATATTTTCTAATGGTTCGCATTAATATTTTAGTAATTTCCCAGTTGGTTACCTCTACTTGACCATTGGCTTAGGGGCAATAACATTTGTTAATTTATGTTCTACTCCCAAGCTTTGCATTAATTTTCTAAATGTGGCACCTGTGAAATGAGTCCCATTATCAGAAATTAGTGAATGTGACATCCCAAACCTATTGACGATATGTTGTTGTATAAATTTGGCGGTAGTGGATGATGTGCAATCTGTAACGCCTACCACTTTAGCCCATTTTGTGCAATAATCAACTACTACTATAATATATGTTTTCCTGTTAAACATGGGTGTGATGGGACCCATGAAGTTAATGCCCCATATGTCGAAAGGTTCTAATGATTGAATCCATTGTTAAGGACCTTCCATATGAGTGGTCATCCCCCCATCACATTGACAACATTCACAAGACTTGACAAACTGGTGGGCATCCCTAAAGATTATGGGCCAATAGTACCTTACCATTAGGATTTTTATGACCATGCATCTCCCTACATAGTGGCCTCCGTAAGGTCCTTTATGAGCATCTTGGAGAATGTGTAGTTGATCTTTGCCAAGGACACACTAATGAATTAGGCCATTAGCGCACACCTTGTAAAGGTTTCCATTAATTTCCATGAAGTATTTGACCCAATGAAGGAATTGTTGCTTTTTTCTAAAATCCAAGTCTTGTGGCATCTCGAGTGAGAAGATATGTGAGGATGCCATTATACCATATTGCTTTTTTAGGCATTTTTTCATTTATTGCTCTAGTAAAGAGGAGTTCATTTGGAAATTGATTGGACAACAGGCTCTCCTCCTCTTTATTATCCCATCTTAAGCAAGAAAGATGGTCAATAACCATATTCTCGATCCCTTTTCGATCTACCATAGTAATATCGAATTCCTGTAAGATCACAAGCCACCGTATAACATGAGGGCTCACCATTGACTTATTCATAAGAAAGCAAATTGCACTGTGGTTCATATGTACGAATACTTTATAACCTAGCACATGATGTCTAAACTTTTCTAGCATGTACACCATTGCCATTAATTCCTTCTCTGTTGTGGTGTAATTTAACTATGCTTCCACAATGCTTTGACTTGTGTAGTGGATATAATATGGACATTTCTTATCATTCATCTACATGAGCATGACTCCCAAAGCATAGTTAGATGCGTCTATCATGATATGGAATGGTTTGGACCAATCTAGTGCTTGTAGGATTGGTGTTTCTTCGATTTTCTTTTTTAATTGATAGAGAATGCATTTTGACATTCATTGGTCCAAATGAATGGTGCATCTTTCTGTCTAAGTTTTACCAATGGTTTAGCAATCCTAGAGAAATTCTCAATAAAGCGTTGGTAGTAACTAGTGTGTCCAAGGAATGATCGAACATCTTTGACGGTCTCTGGTTGATGTGTTATTCCTTAGATGAACCTTATCTTTTCTGGGTCTACCTCAATCCCTTTCTGCAAAATTCTATGCCCTAGCATAATGCCTTCTTGGATCATGAGATGGCTCTTTTGCCAATTGAGTCATAGGTTTGTCTTAACACATCTCTTCAGTACTTGCTCAAGTTGGTGTAAGGCTTGTTCAAATGTAGCTGTGTAGGTGGAGAAGTCATCTATGAAAACTTCAACACCACTACTGATTTGTTGTTGAAAGATACTAAGGACCAAGCATTGAAATGTTGCAAGGGCATTACATAGGCCAAACGACATCTTATAGTATGCAAAAGTCCCCTAGGGACTCATGAATGTTGTCTTGGCTTGGTCTTCTAGCACAATTTGGATTTGGTTATAGCCACTATAACCATCCAAAAAACTATAATAACAATGCCCAAATATGGTGTCTAATACTTGATCCACGAATGGCAAAGGAAAGTGATCATTAAATGTTGCCATATTTAACAACCTAAAGTCAATGCAAACTTTCCATTTACCATCCTTCTTTGGTACAATTATGAGTAGGCTAACGCACTCAATATCCATGATTGGATAGATAAACCCCACCTTGAGGAGTTACTCTATTTCTTTCTTAATGATTTGCTTCAATTTGGGGTTTAGCTGCTTCTACGAGTGCCTTCTAGGCTTCATGGTTGGGTCAGTGCAGATGCAGTGCTGACATATCCTTGGATCAATTCCTATTAGCTTTGGCTATGACCAAGCAAAGGTTGTTGATCATTTATTCACCACTTCCAACAACTTTTCTTTTCATTTAGGAGAAATTTTGGCATTAATGATGATTGGTTTATCAATATTTAAAAATGCATACTCCATTCTGATTGGTAAAGTTTTTAGTTCTAAGGGATCCTACTTAAAGTGATTAGGGATCTCCAACTCTCCCCAATAGTTATCATCATCTTCATTAGAGAGTTGGGAATGGACTTGTTCAATGTTGTTCATGCCTTCTACATATGCACAAGCTAAGCTCTTAGTTGGCTCCATGCAGATTATGCTACTATTTGAATCAGCTATCAGCGACTGGGTGCCCTCCTACTTTATTGCTACTGCATATAGACACCATTGAATATTAAGTTTTTGCACACACTGGTTGCATGCCTTCATGTATGTCCTTTTGATGAACCAAATCATTTGCACATAATTGCACCTACTATTGCTGTATGCAATGCATGGAATATGCTTCTTCTCAATTTTTACTAACTCATTCTCCTTAGATATTTCAAGAGATAGGTCCCTTATACCCATTAGTGCATTAACTATGCTTAACTAAGCCTTTCCCATGATGATGGGGAAGTCACTTTTGTAGTTTCCCACCTTGATTACCAGAAAATCAACAAGATAGGACCACCCAAGAACTATGGTCACAATGTCCTCTACTAATTCGAAAGGGACTGTAATCAACTGATCTGCTAATTCTAAATGGATGTCACTCTTCTTAAGAGGTGGTAGGTTCCATGCTTTGTACATATCATGGGAGATGAGGTTAACTCCAGAACCAGAGTCAAGAAGAGCCTTGCATGGCTCTTTTCCAGCAATCTATAGAAAGATGAGTGGACTTTCTGGATCGGATCTTTTTGTAGAAAGGTTGCTAGCCTTGATCTAGTTAGAAACAACATGAGTTGTAGATCCTAGGTAGCACTTGGTTTGAAGGGTGCTTGAAGGTATTTGATGTAGAGAAGGAGGATACTGGAGATATAGGACAATTAGTTGAAGTAGATTGTGAGGGCTGGAGAGGATTGTTGGGCCAAAAGAAAGGACATTTCCTTGATTGATTATCTGGATCGCTTGGTTGAAAAAATGGTTATGAGTGTATAGCCCTTGTAACATTTCATTGCTGTAGCCATGGAGGAATTTCACCCTGCATAGATGGAGCAAGAGGTAACTAAGTTGAAGGTGGAGGTGTAAGTGCAGAGGGATGTGGATGATGATAAGAATATTGAAATGAGTTTTCCCCTCAAGTAGATGGTGAATGTGTTCAATGGTATTCTAGAGGGTAATAGTGATGCTGGAATGATGCATGACTTGCCAAACTTCTAGGGGAGACAAGTTATTGAACATAGTATCCATATGGATTTGGTTGCCTATAGGGTACTACTGCCTTGGCGGTGGCATTCCCCATGATTATGGTTGGTACCACTGTTGGTATTATTCATAAGGTTGTGAAGGAGTTTCACTTGGGTAGTAAGCTTGTTGCTGTTGGTAGAACTGCCTTGGATTGCCTTGATGATAAGGCAAGCATCTTGGAGCTTGCTTGCATGCTAGGTGGGGGTTCAGTGCATACACTCCAGATTCTTGTAGTGTAACACCACAAGGCAACATCTCTTTGGATGTTCATATTGACAAATGTCACATTTGGTTCATCATCAAAATTAGACTCCACAACTTCCTCTACTACAACAGCTTTGTCCTTACCTCTTTGGTAGGCATGTTCAGCTTGTTTTCACCTCCTGCAATTATGATTACTATTTTGCTCTATGGATTCTTCAGAAATCTTCAAAGTGGTTTGAAACTTTTGATCCAAAGAGTCCCATAACTTATCAACCTTAGCTGAAATGTTAGAAATAGATTTTTGGGTAGGCAAGGTCTTTCTATTTACCACTTCATCAAGTGGTGACTACTCATCAAAATTGGACCTCTCATTTTCTAATGGATGGGTCCCTATTATACTCTTTAGCATTCTTTCTTTTTTGTAGCTCACTTTCTTCTTTTGCTATCTGCTTAATTAGCCTTTGGATCTGATGAGCTCTCATTTCAAACAACCTCCCTTGGACATACATCCCTAAAGTCCTTCTCGTTTTTGCCCTGAATCCATCTATGATGTGGTGAAGTTGTTTCCTCTAAGAGTAACCATGGTTAGGGCATCTATGTAAGAGTGAATAGTATCTGCCCATGGTAGCATCTAAGGATTCATGTGTTCCTTGTTTTTAGCCTAGGATTTTCCTTCTTAGATTAGACACTCTAAAGTACGTTTGATATTTGTTATTGAACAGTTCTAACATGGTATTCCATCTTTGAATAAATTCTAGTTCTAAGGACTCGTACCAACTTTTATCTTTCTTAATGAGTATCCTTGGGAAAAGCTTGAGTTTTTGCCATTTGTTCTTGATATTTTGTAAGGCACAGACATCTTAAAATTCTTGTAGATGTGTCTATGGATCAAAATTGTATTTCCCATCAAATCTTGGAATATTTTTCATATCTAGGTGCTTGATCCGACTATCCTTTATATGCCTAGTTGGAATTGTTACTACCTCCACAATGTTAAGCATACTCTGAGTCACCAGTAGAGGTTCATCATCATCGCTACGTTGATGACACCGATGATGGTTTTGGCCACCCCTTCGATTTTGGTGGCCTTCTTGATCATTATTATTTCATCGATCACCTTCATCAAAGTTGTTTCAACGACGACTCCTATGAGAACTATTAGATGAAGAGGAATGTTTGGAATCAGATGAAGAGGATGAAGAGGAAGGTGGACTTCCACCACCACCACAGTGTCCACCACCACTCTTATGCTTTTTATAATCTCCATCATTAGATCCCTTATTATTGCGATGTTCGCTTAAGTTCCTACTTTGGCTATCACTCATTCCTGAACCCAATTTATGAATAGTTGATCATAGGGTCAAGTTTACACCCTTACCATTGTTAGCAGGGGGTGGACAATCTTCATGTTGAAAACCTTCCAAGGAATGATCCTCATTGTTCTCTTGATCTAGTAGGAACAAGGGGTTAGTGTAACGTTTTCCCTTTGTGGCTTCATGGAGTCTCTCTTGATATTTATCTTACTTACGTTGTGTTTCAGTGGGATGATAGTTCCTAGTGTCATACCCATCCACAACGTACTATTCGTGAAGATCTATTATGCCCAACTTCTTAAGGGTTTTAATTAGCATTCCATGCATAGATTTATTAGGGGGCAAAACAACATTGTCCTCCATATCACATCATTGCATTTGTTCATCCTGATGTAGGATGATGAAGGTGAAATTTGACACAAACTCATCTGGATGAGTATATACCACCTTGCATTCCTATGGGACTGGTGATTTAGTATCGTCATGCTTACGAGAAGAAGAAGACATTTTGTAAAACAAAATGAAAGTGTTAGTGTGCTTTTATAATTTATGTATAGTGAGAATGTTATTGAATTTTAGGTTTGTACAATGATATTAGTGATATTCACTTAGACCTAAATAGTGCATGTTCCACAAACAAAATCCTTGGCAACAGCACCAATGATGAGTGACAAGTTACCCCTATGCCCAACCATATGAATCCCGAAGCGTTCATGTGTGACTTGGTCGAATTCCATGGACTTTATCATTTCTAGTGCACTAGCCCTTTAGGAAGTGAATCTAACCTTAAAGTTAATTGTTGTCCTCCCAATTACACTTGTGACATTTGTTGGTATGGTTAAGTGTAATTGAGGCATCTGATTTTTATCATTTTGTATTTTATGTTTTGGGTGCTCAAAATGTAGGTAAAAGGAATTTGATTAACTAATCTAAATTAATTAATTAACTACTATTTAGCTAATCCTAACATAAGTATCCATTCCCACTTTCTGTACATGTCCTGAAGCCACATATCCGCTACTGGGTGACCAAACACTACGCTACTGGGTGTACCAAGCGATAACGCTACTAGGATTATAAAGTGAATACGTGTTACATTGAAGTAGTTGTACTTATGTATTTAATCTATCTAGCTCAATTATCTCATTAACTCAATTGCTAGAAAATAATTGTGAAATAATCAAGAATAATTAACAAATAATTAAAAACATTGAATGCATAAATAAAAGAGCTAATCTATCCAAAGTGTTGTAAGGTTTATCAGAAAGCTCATCTTTATTGCCACACACACTATTGTGCTTAGGTACAACAATGCTCGAATAAAGATCCATACACTTAATAACTCCTACTGTGGGCACTTGGGTAAAAAATTTTAAATTTCAAATGGAAAAAATGCAAACGAGCTTCGCTACAATTGAAATGTAGACTCTTCATAAATGCGGCAGGTAGGCATGTATTTATAGGCAACGGACAAACACCGTGTTGATGAGGCTTTGTTGACACAGGTCAAAATGCGTCGATGAGGCCTCATGAATGAGGCCTCATCGCTGTAGTCGGCTATGTCGACAAGGCCTCGTCAACGTAGCCAACCAATTACAACTCATCACCAGGCTGTTCGAATCAACCAACTTCATGAACTTGATGAAATGTGGCTACATGCTCTTACCAAATAAAAAATTGTAAAGAAAAAAATGAAGACATTACATGATAAGAATATCTTTAAAAAAACTTTTTTGTAGGTGATAAAGTTCTTCTCTACATATGAGATTACATAAATTTCCAGGGAAGTTAATAACTAGGTAAGAAGGTCCTTATTTAGTTATCTAATCCCATCCCATGATAATGGAAGCATTCTCATATCACCTATTGATGATTCCTCAACTACATTCTTAGTCAATAGCCAAAGACTTAAGTTATATCATTAACATCACATTAAGGAACCTGGAGAAGATGAACTTATAGAGCTAAGTGACCTAACTTATTCCATAACTGATGAATTACATAACAACAATTTATTAGAAGCCTTAGCTCTTAAAAATAACTTTAAATAAGATTCTTATGTCATAGAATAAACTATAAAGTAGTATTTATAGTCTACAACTTTTACCTTGGAAAATGTAGAGGGTAATAGGAAATTCTATTGTTAGTTAGGACTATAAAGAATTCAATAGAATCATGTTTAAAATGCAATGGAGAAGGATAACTCTTCCTACCTTGAGATAAGTAGGTTTAAACCCAAAATCCAACTAAAGGTGAGCCTTAGATTAATAAGCATCTTACACATAATAAACTTTATTATTTTTCAACAATATTCTTTAAGTACAAGTTTCATAAGTCAAGGTCGCTAAATAGCTTAGTTTAGGATAATGCTTATTTGTGTTTGGTTTCTATTAGATACTTGATTGGATGAGTCACTAAGGTTGCGAAGGTGTGTTATATTGGACCTAGTTTCTTTGGTAGCAAAAGGCATCTATCGATATCAAGCCATATGAGCAACCCTTACAAAATGAAATTGGCTCCCACAAGAACCTCATGGTTGAAGCCTGTTAGATATTGAATTTCTTGAAAAGAAAGAAAAAGGAGAGAAAAGAAAAGAAAAGAAAGTAAGAAATAAAAAAAATGACACCACAAGAACCTTTAATCATGAGTTGAGCCCCACTCCCACAAGAACCTTACAGTTGGGGTGATGCTTCAAGCTCACAATTTTAAGCATCCTACAAGCACCCCCTTTTGTGAGCAAAGTGTTTAAAGGACAGGCAACAATTACCAATCAAATTAAGGTGCCACTACCTTAGAATTAGGGTATAACACTGATAGTGAAGGAGTGACTCCTCCATAGTTGGTATCTTAATGGGCACCTTCACTTTTAATCATTCCTCTTACTTTGTTATTTAGTTATTTTACTTTTATTTCTTTGTACTTATCATATTATTATTCTTTTTATTTTTGTTTTTACCTAGTTTTTACCATTTTCTATTTTACTTTTTAATTTTTGTTGTGTTATCTTCCTATTTTCTCTTGCATGGTCATCTCTCTAACTAGTGGTAATTTTGTGCATGGGTTTTCCATCATATCTTTCGTAGGCATTAGTAGTTGAGATCTCTACTATGGTAGCCAATGATGGATACTAACACTTGTTCACAGATTTCCTTTAGTTTCCTCTTAGTTTGGATATATAAAACCCAAGGAAACATTTGCTTTTGGTATATCCTTTAATCATGTCTCTTTTTAATAATTTATATTTGCTAATTAACCTATGTATGTTACATACCTTAGCTTAATTAGGGGAAGGGGATAACCAATTAATAAAGGATATGATAGTAGGGTATAACCAACTTGGAAGCTTAGCCAAGATGAATTGAGAGAATGAGTTAGATGTAAGTAATGCATCTTAGATCCTTGAATCATAGGAAAGGTTTAAACCTTGAGTTTATAAAACATCCTTGCACCTAAGGAAGCAAACCTTGTGAGGCAAGGTTAAGTCTAATTAATCCTAGGTAGGACCTTCCTAATTGAGTTATATGTGAACTCATATTCAAGAATAAAAATTTATCATCAAAAGAGGAATAAGTATAATTAGTAAATAAATATTTGGACATTTAGGCAATAGACAAATTTATTTTTATCTTAATCTTTTTCTTCTTAAATGTCTACATGTTTCCAATATGTTAAATTTTGAATGCCTAAAAAATAATCTTGAAATAAGTCTATTTTTTATACATCTATTAATGTTTTATTTTATTTTATTTTCACCTTTATGGCTAGGCACTAGTCAAAGGCTAGTCAGGGGTTGTGTCAAAACCCAAAATTGGTAGTTTTTAAATCTTAATTACATATCATTAATTATTTACTTAGTGCTTAATTAATGTTTATTTTAATTATTTTAATTTGTTTTAGTTTATTATAGTGATGAGTATTAGTTTATTAGTTTTTATGTACTAAAAACTCAAACCAGAGGTGTAGGTTTTGTTGCTGGGCAACCATGTGATGGTAGTTGAGGAATCCAATTCCATGATCTATAATAATGTTATGTTTTCTAGTTTTTAGTTTTGTTTTTCCAGCCGTAACAAGAATGCACATTGAGGATTTATGATAGTAATGGAGCTACAACTTGGACATTGGTAGTGCAATTAGGTGTTACGTGGGTAATGAGGCATGGTTCCTAGCCATTTTTATGACTATATGTTCCTACAACTGTTACTTGTGTGTGGTTGGTGGGAGCTATGCATTTCTTTGCCATGTGATTGACGGATGTTACAGTGAATGTTACTTGCAAAGGTGGTGGCGATGGACGTTACAGTGATAGTTACCTACGTGGGTGGTGGCGGTAGATGTTATAGTGAATGTTACCTACATGGGTGGTGGCAGTGGACGTTATGCATGGGTAGTAATTGCCATGGCCATTACGCATGGGTGGTGGCTCCTCATGTGCTAAACCAGTCCTTATAAATTCCTTGGCAAAATGAAATAGAGGGACAAAGAATAGAAAAAAGGATTGAAAAAATAGAGAGAGGATACTATTGAGAGAACCACACCAAACTAGAATTTTTATTTGTGCACAAAATTGTGAAGGAAAAGTGTTGATGCTTTGTGGCAATTATAAGTCAACAATGTTTTAAGATTGTGGAGTTGTTACACTGTGGAGACAATAGAGTAGGGTCACAAATTAGGTGATGTCTCCTTTGTAATCTTCCTTATTTCTCATAAATTATGTAAATTCATTTTGATTTAATTGATTATATTCATCTTTGAACTTAATGTTAAAAGTTAAGGTGAATATTTTTGATTTTACTTATGGGTAACAGTTGTAAGTGTGGTGTTCTCAATTAAATCTAGATCTAATCGTTGGTTTTATGTCTTAATGATCTTTTAACTTTAAATCATTGTTTCACAGGATACAACTCGTGGGTCAACCATAGATGAGGTGACAATTTCTACAATGAAAGAAATAAAGATAAAGATTAAAGGTATCTAACACCAAATTTTGCCTAGCTCGTTAGCCTTCATCTTCTCCTTCTTACTCTAGGGATCATTCATGGTCCATGCTGCTTCACCAATGTGGATCAGAATGGGAATATCTAATGGATAAGGCATTGTAGAGAATAGCTCCTTCACATTGACAAACCAAGCAATGAACTATTTGCATTTAATGTCGAACACCTTGAGTTCATTCTATAGCTCCTGGTAGTCATTCATTCTTTTGGTCAGGTTCTTAGCAATTAATCTCTGATCATTAAACTTCACCTTGAGAACCTTGAGTTCTACATTTGCAACATCAAGCTTTTGCATGGTCTCCTTATGGTGCTTGAAGTCTATCTCATACAATAAGTATGAGCTGGCCACTTGCTTCTCCAACTCTGACTACAACCTTCTAGTAGTCAGCATCACCAAGTTTGCATATTGGATGTTGGCAAGCTCCAAATATTCTATCATTTTCTTAATCTATAGGTCTTTCATGTAGATTTTAGCCTTGTTATATGCATTTAGCCCATTAAAGTAGGCTACTAGACATCGCCTCCTTGTTGGAGCTATTGGAGGGCCTTAGTTACTTTTGCCTTTGACAATTGGATGTGCTTTTCATTGATTTGTTTCTATAATCCCACCTGATCCCTGTAATGATTTTTTTATCCTTTCAAACTTAAGGGCTTCATTTTTTAAGGTGGCAAACTCGATTGCATATTTCTAGTTGCAAGGCATGAACTTCCTTCATTAGGAGGTTTCTATTTTGTATTGCTAACCTCCTTAATCAGTGTTCACCCTAGCTAGCTGCTCTTGTTGTCAATAGATGAATTTAGACATTTTCTATTTCTATGCATCAACATTTCGCAAGTGATGATTTTCCACAGTTAGGGTTTCATTCTCTTGGTGAGTTTGAACCAAGTCTTTTTGGATGTTATACATCATGGCATTAGCTAAGGACTAGTTAGAGACTACTGACTCCTTAGCATTCTCAACCTCTTTCAGTTTCTCCTAAAGCTGTTGAGAAGCTTCATCTCGTGTGGTTTCTTGATTGAGTAACCCAATATCAGTGAGACGAGCTCTCAGTTTGGCAACTTCCACAACCAAGCATTGGTTCTCAACTCAGGCTATTTCAATTTGCTCCTCCATGATGATGCATTTGTTCTTTACCTTGAGCAACTTCGACTGGGTTGTAGTGATGGTATCTAGAAGGTTAAAGACATCCAAAATTGGTTGCCTAGTTTCCACTAGTTAGTCTAGCAATTCCTCATGCTAGGCTATGGTCAATTTGCTGCTAACTGTTCCTACGAACATCTATACATCTCTAAGTGTAGAAATGTCTAGTATAGATGATGTAGGTGCATTGAGTGCTTTGGCCACTTTATCAGCAACCTCTTCAGCCACTGTCTTCTCTGTATGGTGTTGCATCACAAAGATAGTTTCACCCTCATCCTCCTCCAAATGCACCAAAAAGGTAGCAGCATTCATAGAGATGCTTGGGAATTTCTACTATTGCAAGAGGGATACTGTTATCGCTTGAGCATTTAGATTTGACCTTGTGGGCACCTACATGCATTGGGCTAAGAAAATTGATGCTCCACCTTCCATCTAGCTTAAGGTTTGGACCACTTTGTTGAGGTGGCTCATGGCTAGTTTGTACATAGATGGGTCACCACTACTCATTGTTGCTTGTTGTTGTTACTACAAGAGTTGCTCTTGGAGTTCGTGCATGTGCTCAAGAATAGCACAGGACTCTGATGTTGTCTCATGAGTGGGTGGTGGAGGTGGTGGTTGTTGGTTGTCTTTTTGGATCACTTTTGTAGGTACTTTTTCCTTCATCATCTCCACCCAAAAAGTAGTTGGAGTGCATCATACAACATCATTCGTGTAGTAGGTTATACCTTTCCTCTTACATAATTTTTTATGAGGCATCTAAAGGGAAGTGCCTTCCTTCCACGTTCATTCTTCTTAATGCTTTTCTCTAATTCAAGATAGATTAGATGTGGAAGGCTGATAGGGAATCTACTACTTAGAGCAGCACATGCATAGGCAGAGAAGGCTATGATTTTGCTAGGCCTCACTATTGGATTGAGGTGAAAGGTATAATTTTGAAGTATATACATTTTGTCGTGGTGAGTGCACCAAAATCCTTGCGATCCACTCCATAACACTGTTGTATCCATTCTTTCTTGATGCTTGAATCTGCTTGCATTGGAATTTTTTCAAGATTGGCCCTAGTTTTAGGTAACACAAGGGCCTCAGAGATTGCTTTCACCAAGTAAGACACAGAAATGTCTTTGATTTTAACCATAGAAATAGCTTGCTAATTGTTCCAAAAAAGGTACGTCTCTCCCTTATACCACTCCTCACTGGAAGTGATGGTGGACCACATGGGAGAGTTTTGCAATTAAGCTTTAACTTTTAGAGGAGCAAACTCCAAGAAGGGTCCAAACCTTAGCTCTTGAAGCAAAAAGTTTTAAACCTTCTTCAATGTGATCTACTTGAGGTAGGCCTCCATCAAGGTGACCTCAAGGTTTGGTATTGGCTCTAGTGCCTCATCTCGATGAGACTGTTCAGTCACAGCCACTTCACAAATCTGTTAGACAAATTCCACTTTGAGCTCCTTCTAAAGATGTCCTATTGTATGGATTTCTACTACTTGCACTTAGGGTTTTTCTTGGCCCCTTTCAGTTTTTGGCCATTTATCCCTTAGTTGGAATGATCCTCCCTCCTGTGCATGCTTTCCCTTAGGTGTCATATGTGGTCACAACATAACCAAGGATTAGCATACGATGTGTAACTTATAAGTTTTAAGTACCTTATCTCATTGGGAAATTACACTTTGGCTAAGTTAGGACGATGGTAGATTGATTATTTTAACATTATTTTAATGTTAATTCTTTTAGAAGGTTACTGGAGTTTGTTGGAAGGGTTTAACTTCTTCAAGTTGATGTGTTAATGTTAGTTTATTAGTTAAACCTTTATGGGAGTTAGACAAATTTTGAAAAATTTTCTATAAAAAACCTAAGGTTTGTGGTGCCCATGACAAAGAGCTTACCTCTAGTAGCTACAAGACTAAAGAATGAGATTAATTAGAGAAACAGTTTGTAAGTTGTGGCTCTTGGAAGGTTCTAAGCTCTGAAAAATGAAAAAAATTCCCCCTCGTTTGAGCTCAAATGTGAAAAATTGTTAAGTGTTCACACCTATTTATAGAATTTTTATGCTATGTCAATGAGGTCTTGTTTAAGTAGTGGGCTTTGTAGATGAGATCCTGTTGATGGAACCTATGGAGAAAATTTTTTACATTAAGAAATTGAAAAATAGAAGGAGTTAGGTCATGAAATTAGGATTCTTAGAAAGCTACAAAAAGCCATGAACATGATGAAATGGTTGAAGATGGCTTGATTATTCATAAAATTGGAGTTTTTGCTTGGAGAATGAATTTTGTTGGAGAAATGTCATGAAGGAATGCATAGTTGGGTGCAACCGATGGGTTGTACAAAGGGTTTGATCTCAAAAATGCCTATGGATAAGGAACTTAACTAGTTGAACTAAGAGAAATGCAATAGGATCCTCCCCATAACAGACTCATGTCCTTTTTGCCCTTGCATATCCTCAAACCAAGGAGTTTGCGGATCCCATGGATGGTTAATGGTTGTGGAAAGTTAAGGACCTAATCCAAAAGACTCCACCTAAGAATTTTAACATATCAAACTAAGACATTGAACAAAAACATGAAAAATAGGTAGTGAGGTGAATTATGGAAAGCATAGGTGGATGAGAGAGAGAGGAATGGAGTTCCATCTCATGGTCACATGAAGTCCCTTATGACTTTTGTGACTAAATGACGCAATAAAGTCCATCTTTAGTCCAAATCAAAACCAACCACTTTCAATGACTTTGCATCAATACTCTAAGACTAGTTCATCCTCTCAAGATACAAGAATGCTCCCATAGATCAATTACCATTCCTAAAAGAGAAGAAAAGAGAAGCAGGAAGTGAGAAAGGGCCTTAGTTAGAGGGGACTTTCAAGCATGGGTAACATGTCTTTCTAGTTCCATAACTAATGCTTATAGCCTATTATTTTGTCTAAAGGGTATGCTTTGAATTCCCATTGTTTTTTCTTTAATCTTATGTTTTTATAGATTTTTGAATAGGAACCACACCATGCAAATACTTTAAGTTCTTGTTATTGGTTGATAGCAGAATGGTAAGTGATGAGACGCGATATGCACAAGCCACAATATCGCGGCCGCCGCGATATTGCATCCCCTGCGATATCGCGTATGCGATATTGCAGTCCGTCGCCAAATCTATAGATAAGAGGTGGCACTCCCCTCATTTCACATCCTAGGCTAGAAGTAGCGAAGCTCTGGCGGATTGATCACCCCAGAGATAGAATATTTTCCATGTGCCCGCAGTAGGAGTCCCCCAAGTGAA
>MNCI01003890.1:14440-30259 GCA_015680685.1 Gnetum montanum | reverse complement strand
GTTACGTGTGGTAATCCCAGTAACGATTAGCGTTTGGTAGCCACAGTTGCATAGTTCAAGGTGTGTATGGCAAGTGGGAACGGATGCTGATGCTAGTTAATTTAGACTTAGGACATTAGTTAGAGTAGTTAGTTCTCTCAACCCTTCACCCCTTAGCATAGGAGATAAACCTGAAAAGACCAAAAAAATCATATACCTCAGATTTACTTAACCATACACCGTGACAACAACAAGTAAGTCTGGGAAGACAACAATTAATTAACCCCAAGTGTTCCTTGCGACGTTTAGGCGTTTAGTTTGTGGAGTTCGACCGGATTGTGCATGCTACGCTCGTTTCGTATGGTTGAGTGTAGGGGTACCTCGCCACTCATCAGTAAGAAATCCATGAAAACACTCATACACTTAAGAGTTTGGGCAAGTACAGAGAGCATCAAATCCCCTTGAAGTCACACCCTTATCAATCCATTGAATCTTTCCCAAGTTTGAAAACTACCAAGATCACTAGTTCATTAAAGTTTCATTAGAGAAAGAAACCTTATATTTCCAAAACAAGGAACACCATAAAGTGTTGTGGATGGGTGGATGATGTGGACTCACTACCTGTTCTATGAAAAAGAAACCATGTATTAGTTATTAATCATCAAAATTTTAAAGATAGAATCTAAACATTAGCAATCAAATGACATTAAGTACAAATCACCATTAGCAAACAACTATAGCATCACTATGTCCAATTGGCAATAAGGGAGAGAAAAAAAAACATAAGAAAAACCAAACCAGAATAAACTAAAATATATAAAAGAAATTGTAAAATATGTAAAAAATATAAAACATACTAAAGATGGTGTAAAACAAAAAATGGTGCAAAACAAAAAATGTAAAAATAAGGTGTAAAACAAACAATTACAAAAATTGAGGAGCCACTTATATGATTAGCATGGATATCCATCTTTCTCATGACTAAGTTGAAAGGAGGAGATCTAAAATATTAAGCATGGGTGTCCATTTGATGAGGTTTTGCTAGTACTAGCTCTCTTGGTCTCATGGAAAGGTTTAACTTGTTGCATGTTGTTTCTTATTTGGGCTTTTAGGTTTGTAGATCAACATGGCCCCAAAAGGAAAGGTTTCATAGATGATGTAAGACCCTTCCCATAATGTTTGAAACTTAGTTTGTTGCGGCACATGTCTAGGGTTCCGGTAAAAGACCTTATCTAGTTGAAATTTTAGTTTACTTATTTTGAGGTCATGGCGTTGTTTGTTGGATTTCTTGTACACTTCATTTAAGAATAAGGCCACCAATCAATTTTCATCTAGCACATTAAGGTTGATCAGTCTCTCTTTCTATGCTAGGCTAGGGATGATGTTGGGATGGGTAGGAATTTGTGATGTGTGTATTAATGATGTCAACTATATGTTGAGTTTTGGTATGTTATTTTAATAATGTTGGTTATGTTATGAGTCATGATTGATGTGTGTGTTCCATGAAGGATGTGTTTTAAATTATTAATTGTAGTATTTGATTGGTGATTTGGGGATAGTAGAGATTTCATTACTAGTATTCAGACTTAGGTGATTGATGTGGGGTTTGTTGGTTTTGACAAGATGCATGGTTAATAATTTTATAATGTTGTTTTAATTTAGTTTACTTTTTCTTACAAGCACGTATGCAAGTAATGCTTACATCATGGTTTGCTTACATTCAAATTTAGTAGAAAGTGCATGTCACGGTTAAGGGTGTGAGCTATGCATAGTCACGATAGCATCATAGCTCAATTGTGCTAACATTTAAATTCTTTATTTTGTTGAGCTTGAGCTATGCATAGTTGCAAAAATATGGTGGGGTCATCATAATCTGGTTGTGATTAAGGTTATGTTTAGAACATGCATTAGGTGTGAGTCACGACAAAGTCATAATAAGAGGAAGGTAGGAAATATAGGAAAGGTGGGAGATCGATGAGAGATGCAATAAGGTCATGATCCTTAACAAGTGATGAGCACGAGTGAGTCACAAGTCATGGTTTAAGTTGCAATTAGTGCAAAAAAATGCATGTCCTTTGGATTTCAAAATGAATTGTGATGAGACGCGGTTCGCACAGGCTGCGATAACGTACGCGAGATCGCAGTCCACCGCCATATCTATAAATAAGACGCGGCTCTCCCTTGTTCAGAATCCCAGTTTTAGAGTAGCGAAGCTCTAGCAATTTGATCTCTCCAAAGTTAGATTTTTTCCTGTGTCTGCCCGTAGTGTGTTGAATGTAATTGTACCGTGTCTTTATTCGAGTGTGCTGTACTTGGACACACACATGATCGGCAATAAAGATCGAGATTACTTCATCATTGCAGCATTCACTTAGTTTATTTATTTGTTATTTATTTAATGTTATTTATTGCTTTCATAGCACGGTGTGAGTACGACTTGATTACGAGCATCTACGGATGTNAGTCGTGCACGAAGTCCAAGATGTGTACGGTTGATCAAGGAATCGGTTGCTCGTCGCACTTAGGCTAGATTAGATTTTCTTACCCTTTTCCTCTTAGCTTAGATTAGTTAAATTTATTTTCCACTGCCTTCAGGAGTAGCATAGAATTAGGAACACATCATACACCTCATCTAAACTAAACCATACGTGACATATGCAAAACTAGTCTAGGTGGGAAGACAGCGAACTGCGACCTAAGGCTAACTATCTAGGTGCCACAACTAGTCCATCTGCGGAGTTTGACTGGATCGCGCGTGCAACGCTCATTTTGTATGGTTGAGTGTAGGGGTACCTCGCCACTCATCAAATTGAGATTGATATATTATGATTGTCATGACGACTCATGTGAATGTATATAGAATATTAAAATTTAATAAAAACTAGTTTAGTTATATATGTATAATATATATATATTATTTGGCTGAGAGAAGCTTATATATTTTACAAATTAATAGAATCTCAAAATGATTCGTTGAGAATTAATATTCATATTGAAAACCAAAATCAAAATGATAGTTAGTTATTCCATCACGTTTTTCTCCATTGTGAAATCTTATGTGGTGCGTGATGTGGAAGATGACATAATACACTCTCTCTTCTCCCATCGTATTGGCCTCTTGGCCAAAATAATAATAATTTTTTATTTAAATTAGCTTTAAAATTCAAAATAATAATAATTATTAATAGTATTAAAAACACAAAGCAAGGCTGTCCATGCCTCCACAATTTGTAGGCGTGAAATCTTATGTGGTGTGTGATGTGGAAGATGACATAATACACTCTCCCTTCTCCCATTGTATTGGCCTCTTGGCCAAAATAATAATAATTTTTTATTTAAATTAGAGTTATAATTCAAAATAATAATAATTATTAATAGTATTAAAAACACAAAGCAAGCTGCGCATGCCTCCACAATTTGTAGGCCTGCACAATTTTTATTTTAAAAAAATATTATATAAATTAAAAAACTAGAGGACCACGTGCAAGGCTCTACGTTCATGGTAAGGTGAGAGTTTGAAAACAGGTTTTATAACGTGAAGCATTATTAGAAGAGAGAGAAACCATTAAAAAAAAAAAAAACAAAACAAAATGTAAGATTCACATCCTAAAAAGGACTGATATTTGACTAAAAAAATCAACAAGCAAACACCCATGTCGTGACCTGTGTTCTACCCGTAAAACGGTATTACCCACCAAGTTAGCATGTCTTAAAAATAAAGACCAAAAAGGCTACTTTCATATATCCGTAGAACCTTCATTAACTAACTATCGTTAAAATATGTAAACATGTATAAAGCATAAACAGTTCCGGTCCCAAAATTACCTTCCAGAGCCAAACGTAGGCACAGCTGTACATTTACGCTGTACACCAGGTTACCAGAGAGTTACTCACACCTGGCTTGGCGCTGTGAGATTTCCTCGCTGCGTGCAGAAAACATGAGGTTTTTCATTTTTTTTCAAATTTTCGTTTTTCCGTTTTTGCCTGAACAGTTGGGCTCCAATGGAACGGCGCAACGAGGAAAAATTGAAAAAAAAAAACATGATCTGTACGTATTGCCTTTCCGACAAATACGGGAAAAGCGGTACGATTTTCCAAATTTGCCTTTCCGACGACTGCATCACAACATGCGCAATAAGTAAGCGCCTGCCCAGAAAGTATGTTAAAAGCGGCCAAAATTTTGGAGAGTCGAAACATATTAAAGGCCGCCATAAACACCGGATGTGGCAGAATCTCGCTGATGTGTGACGGGGCGACGCGCAGCCGTGAGATAAGTCCGCCAGGACGATTCACCATCCAGACCGTCCGCTCCGCCTGGATTCCGCTTCTTTGAAACCAAAGCGAGCCCCATCCGAAAAAGAAACAAAATCTGTGTCTCAGGGTCGTGGTTCTCTTTCCATGGTTTGGGGCCATGGAACACTCTCTGAGGCGTTAATCTGTGTCTCAGGGTCGTGGTTCTCTTTCCATGGTTCGGGGCCATGGAACACTCAGACTGGTTCTCTTTCCATGGTTCGGGGCCATGGAACACTCTCTGAGGCGTTCTTTGGTGGTGGCTTTCGTGTGTGAAAACTTATCCCGACTTGGTGGTACCAAGTTTTTGTTTTGTACCAAGTTGGCGGTAGCAAGTTTTTGTACCAAGTTAGCAGCTGAAGTTTTCTTTATAATACCTTCACTTGAAGAAGTATGTGACCCTGATTTTACGGTGGTCATATATGGAGGCAGTCAAAATTAAATAGTTCTGGTGGTTAGATGGTTCGACGCAGGTAAGGGTTACGGTTTCATCACGCCTGGCGACGGGGAAAACGTTTTCGTTCACCGGTCCTCCGTTCACGCTGACGGTTACCGCAGTCTTAAGAGTGGGAGATCTGGTCTTGTTCCGCGTGGAGCCTGACCGTGACGGTCGCATGCGAGTCGCCCATGTTACGGGTCCCAACGGGGTCTATGAATCTGAATCTGAATGTGGTGGCGGCAGAGATTAGAAGGCGCCCACATCTTTTCCGCGAGTAGAGGGTGTCTCGGTGCTGCCGCGTCTCTGCCTCATCCACAGGTGTGGTGGCCGTGGGTCCTCCGCAAAGTGGCCTAGCTGCTGTGGTTTGCGTTTGCTGCTGGCTCCCTGCAAAAAAAATTCTACTTTTGCTTTTTCTCTGCGCACAAATTCTGATGATCATCATTCTGCATTTATCAGGCCTGCTATGAATGAAGGAGTGAATTGATGGAATTGTGAATCCTTAAGGCCTTCTGCTGGATTTCTTTTTTGGTTTCTCAGTTGGGTCGGTTGATGTAAAGTTGTTTTGTTTTGATGTTGGAGTGTGTGAAATTGATTTTGCTGTCACAACTGTGCCGTCCCAGATTCTGTGTGTCTGTATTTGGACTGTCGGATTAATTGGGATATATCTTAGTTAGGCATTGCTTGATTGATTCTTGGATCTGAGAAAATTTTAGAGAAAATGAGGAACCATTTCTGAAACCACGTTTTCTGGTGACGTGAGGTGACACAGCGATGAACTTCACTCCCTTCCCACCCACCATCGCGTGCCTAAATAAAAGCTGGAAGCACTGATAGTTTGAGACAGCAATGATTTCTGCACTTCAATAAAATAACCAGGTCAATAAAATAACCAGGTCATGAGGTGCGCCTATTTTGAACTTTAAAGTTTGAACCCATCAGAAAACGCTGCCGCATGTTTCGGGAAGAGGAAGAGGAAGCCGCATTTACCTTACATTTTTTTTATTTTTTTTGTTGAAATCTGAATTAAAAGCTAAAGGCGATAGTGGATGGTGCCATTAATGCCATTAATTGGAAAGCTATTGGTCTGCTCCATTTTTTGCGAACACGAGTTGGCTGCGGTTAAGGATATGAGAAAGATGGATTAATCTATAAATCTTGCAAGAAAGAATAGACGAGATAAAGTTTTCAATTAGGGCCGGTTAACGCAATGATGGAGACGGGAGTTGTAGGTACTGATATGGTCATTTATTTGCTTAGAGGTAGATTTACTTTTTATAGGGTGTGCAACCCTTTGTTACCTTAACATTTTGCTTACTATCATTTTCGTTTTTACATTTTGCTGTATTATTTTTTTTACTTTTAACCCAGCAATGGTGGAGATTTTTGAGGTCATGACTCTATAACAAGATGAACTCAAGTGGAGCACAAGAAAGATCTTAATCACCACTATGATTTGATTTTTTTTCTTGATATAGAGTCATGATCTTGATATCTTTCACCATTGATGATTTAGAGCAGAAGAAAACATGATCCAGCAAATGTTGAACGCGAAATAATAGTAAGGAAAATGTTAAAAAGAGAAAAATGGTAACAAGGGTTGCTCTGCGTTTAACTGGTTTAACGTCTTGTAAAATGTAAATCTACCTCCATGGAAATAGAGAATCATTACAGTACATAACTGTGCTGCCTGCAACTTTGGTTCGCCATCATTGCATTAATTGACCTTGATGGAAAAACTTTACCACATATCTTTTTTTTTTTTTGCACAATGGGTACGCTAAACTATGGATTAATTATCTTTTCCACAATGTTAACCGTGGTCAACTCAGTTGTAATTCTGGGTGTGGTTTTGTTGTGTTACGCAACAAAAAATGGGCAGAGCAACTGCAACAATTGCAATTTTCAATTAGTGGTGCCATCCCCATGACGTTTAGTTTTTGCTTCAGATTTTAATGGAAAAAATGTAGGCTAAACGTGGCTTCTTTTTTTAGAAACACGCAGCAGCCGTTTTTTATGGGTTCAAATTTGAAAGTTCTTTTTTCTGGTTCCATTATTATGAATTAGATTAGTCTAATACTTTAATCTAAAACACAAAATAACTAATTTGCATTCTGTTTCTTTCTTTGATAACAGAGCAGGAAGATAAAATTTTAGGATGCTTTCAAATATTGCACAATTGCAGCTATTTTGTCTATAGGTTTAGGGTTGGTTTTTGATCTAATTTGATTTCAATATTCATATGGTTCAGATTACTAAAAATTAATTCTTTCCATGCTATGTTATCCGGCTTTAACAATGTGTATTGACTTGCTAATGTGGAAAAGAATCAAATGGCCAGAGATGGAGGCCTTCTGGTTCAATTCTGTTTTTGAACCGTAGCTCTGAGTGGAGTGTATCGTTGATATTGCAATGATACTACTAATAAGAAACTTTTTATTTTTGTTCTTCTTTCTGTTTCATATTTTTACTTTCATGCTGTTTGTTAGATCTGCCAAATCTAAATTTGGGGTGTCCTATGTAGTTTCATTTTAGGAATATATGAAGTCAGTTATACATCGCTATGCATCCTCTAACATTATACATGTTAACTTGTAACAAAACATGCAAAAGTGTTAGCTATTTTCCATCTTAGTCAAATTAACCAGAAATGTTGTGAAAGAAATCTTTAACTCTCAGTTATATTGTTTTGTAATGGAGATATTTTGATTGTTACGTTGAAGTGGAAAGAATGTTTCACACTTTCTGCATTATGGAAAGGTGAAACTCCACATGCACTGTAAGAGCACATTTTGGATGCAACTGCAAGTATGTGTTCGGTAAGGTTTCAACTACGTAGATGTACAGGAATTTGCCCCTGTTAACAAATAAAACGTAAAAAATTAAACTGAAACATCAAAACTATTATATGCATATTATTGAGCAATCAAACAAAGAGAACTAAAATCTGTCTGCAAAGTTGGTTGAAGCAGAATTTTGAGAGATAAGGTGAGGCTTGTGGAAGTTATGGGAGTGTTTGTCTGCATTGGACTACTGACAGCGCCTCCAGTCTCCAAACCAAATTTCTAAGATTTGCTTAAAGGATTCTGAACTAGTTACTCGGGGGAAGCTTGCTATGATACAATATAAGCTCTATATTTTGCCTGTACTAGATTGTAAAAGCTCCATCTTGAGAGACGTGATTTCCAGGTATTGCAAGTATTGCAATCATCAGTATGAAAATGTGAATAAGGATTTAAGAAGAAGCTGGGGCCATTTACTGGAAAATTAGGAAACTCCATGACCAAATTACTGAACATGTTTCAATGAAGTTTAGAGTCCTTTTTTATATGAAGATGTGGAGATTAATTGTACAGTTTTCTTGGAGATTAATTGTACAGTTTTCAATGTGGCAACCAGGGATATTGCAAAACTATTTGTTGAGGGTGATGTCGTTTTAACAGTTGGCCATAAACAATAATCATCACATCACCTGCCAAACCTAATGGGTCATTCCCATTTAATAGGGCCAAGGTGGTCGTAGTGATCATTATGTGCATGTGCGCCCAAATTTAGCACCCTCTTTGATATACAAAATATATACTTCTGTATACAATGATATATTAAACATGCTGACTAAGCACTTGTGTTTATGAATTATTTCATGATTGTAATATCAGGCCTAGCACAATATTCAGAAGACTATGGTAGATATTTGGTTCAAGATATTATACTGAATAACTGTCACCTCTTGTTATCCTTTTATCAATGTTATTCACCTCTTGTTATCCTTTTATCAATGTTGGAATGTTGCTGATAGGTCTCTCCAGTACCTTGGTATTTTACTTCAGCACTTCCATGGGCATTTCCCCTATGCTTTGTAAGTTACCAGCTTTTCCAACTTTGTTCATTGCATTGTATTTTTGTTAAGTGCAGAATTATTAAAATGATATATCTAATTGTATTCATCTTTATATATTTGAGCTTTAAATTGTTTTTAGAGATTCATTAGTGAACTAAACATTTTTGTAGCATAAGACAGGAATTATTATAGATTAATTAAAATTATTTTTTGTAGATTATGTTTTTTTCAAGGTTTGGTGGAGTAAGCAAGATGACATGCTAGCAAAAAAGTCAAGTCATGGATCAACAGTTGAGGAGCCAAAATTAAATATAAAAGAAAACATTTAAACTTGTTTTTCTGGTAGTCTGTAATGATAAATAAACATGTTGAGGCATTAAAATACATTTTACATTCACATTGAACCATTGTAAGAAAACATTCAATTCCCAAAGACAAGGAATGTATCTTTATGCATGAATTCTTCTTCATAGCAATGGAGTCTTTCTTATCACATTAATTTGTTAATCAATCCTAGCATAATTAAAGTTTAACCGAGATAGTAGGCTTATAAAATATACTATCTGTTTTTGGTGTGCATGATGAAAAATTTATTTATTATTGAGGATGAGTTTTTATTTAGTTGTAGGGGTATGATGACTTGCCATGGTTTGGTTGTGTCTCATTGATGAGATGTTGTCGAGGTGACCTCATTGATGGGATGTTGACGCAACCAAGGTTTGATTTGTCGATGTGTACTTGTTGAAAGAGCACCTTGTTTTACCTATAAATGTGTGCCTCTCGTAGCATTTATGGCATAATTCTTTTCATAAGTTGTAGTGAAGAATATTTTCCAAGTGCCCACACTAGGAATCAAAGAGTGTACGCATCTTTGTTTGAACATTGTTGTATATGAGCACTTAAGTGTGCAGCAATAAAGATGAGCTTTTTGATCAAACCTTGTAGCACTTAGATTAGATTAATTGTTTTCTTTAAGTATTTAATAATTTAAGTAAATTTTTATATGTTTTAAGTAGTTAAATAATTAATTAATTAAGTTAGATCAAATAACAATTTGGTAATCATATGTGTAACCCTTGGTAATCATAGTAACACTTCACATTTGGTAACTTAGTAGTGTTATACATGTTTGGATGTGTACAGCAAGTGAAAACGAATGCTTATGTTAGAGTTTGTTAAGTGTATGTTAGCTAGATTAATTTAATGATTAATTACCTTATTTTTATTCTTTATTCTTAGGTGACTTGGAACATAAAAAGATAAAAATGATAAAAATCATATGCATTAGTTATACTTAACCATACCCTTGTACTTACAAGTGTAAGTGGGAAAACAATGATTGCAGTAGGTTGAAACCTAGAAGCTTGGTTCATATGGTTGGACGTAGTATGTACTTACTACTTATCACTAATCACTACTTATAATAGAAGTAAAAGTATTTACAAAATCTTCTATTTTCTTTGGTTTTTTTATTGTCATTTGATTATTATCATCATTCACATTAACTTGATTTTTTAAATGTTTCACTTCAAATTGTTTTTTCTTATCATCAATGATGAGGAGTTGGGTATTCAAACACTTTACCATATAAGTCACAAGTGTTTGGGTATTCAAACACTTTACCATATAAGTCACAAGTGTTCACACACAACCTGATGGTAATTCGTGGATGGACAATGTAAGTATGCAAGTAGATGATTAACGAGTGGCGAGTNGATGAGCATTCGTCCCTTAATCATCCGCACACATCTTGGACCTCGTGCGTGACTACTACTGGGATTACCAAGTGTAGATCCTAGGTACGCTATTGGGTTACCAAGTAGTCACACTTAAATGCTCGTGATTAAGTCGTACTCATTCCGCATTTAACAACAGGAATAGTAAATGATGATAAAGAAATATTAACTAAGAAAATAATAAATAACAATAACAATTAATAATAATAATTAAATAATTCAACTAAGTGAATGCTGCAATGATGAAGTAATCTCGATCTTTATTGCCGATCATGTGCATGTCCAAGTACGTCATACTCGAATAAAGGTTCCGTACAATTACAAGCATCACAGTGCAGACATACACTTGGGAAAATATTCTAACTCTTGCGGAAACAAACTGCAAGAGCTTCACTACAATTGACCCCCAAAAGATGCCTAGGTGTGGCGGAGGGCCACTTATTTATAGGCTAGAATAGACGTTGCATAAACAGGGCTGCGTATACGGGGCCTAGTATAAGGGGCTGCGTATACGGGGCCACGTATACGCAGCAAGCTTAGTATACGGGGCTTAGTATGCAGTGCTGCATATACGGGGCTGCGTATACAGGGCCTAGTATATGCAGTCCCCGAAAACCATGATTCATCAATGATGTTTAGTTTGCGATCGTTGTTTTCATGTGTTGAGTTAGTGTAGTTCAAGCTGTATGGTTTAACTCTCAATGAGGCATATGATATGATGATGTTGTTGGCTCAAACTATCTAAGTGTAAACACATTTAAATTAGAGTAATACAATCCAAGTGTAAGTATGATGAAACTAAAGAGACTATTCTAGCCTATGATAATAAGTATCCATTTCTAGTTTTCCATTCATGTTTTGGGCTTATATAATCATCATTGGGATTACCAAGTGAATCCATTACTAAGTGAATTAAGTGAATTCACCACTAGGGTTACCAAATGATTACACTATATGCTTGAAACTTGTCATGCCTATATTGCATTACTAAGGACTAGTGGAAAGGTAAAGTACTTGGAAACTAGAAATGATTTAAGAAAAGTAAACATGCTTAAATGTAAAATTATACTAAATAAAAATAAATAAAGTAAAAGTAAAGTAAACTAAGTAGAATGCTTCAATGGTAAAGTTATGAATTATGCCTAAGAACAATTCACTCAAACAAAGATTTCGTACAACTGTTTAACACCACGGTGTAGGTGATGAGTGGCGAGGTACCCCTACACTCAACCATACGAATACGAGCGTTTCATGCGCGATCCGGTCGAACTTCAAGGATTAAGTACATAGGCACCTTAATGGAACACTCAGGGTTAACCAATCGTTGTCTTCCCAAACTTACTTGTATTGTCACGGTTGTATGGTTAAGTAAGCTTGAGGTATATGATTTTTATAGCTTTTTGTCTTTTTATGTCTTCTGCTAATAAAGGAAAGGGAGAGAGAACTAAGTGACTAACTTACATTAACTATTCATTAACTAGTTTCTAAATGTTCCTAACATCAGTATTTGTTCCCACTTGCCGTATATATCCTAAACTAGTGCAACGTTGCTGGGATTACCAAACGCTAATTGTTACTAGATTACCAAGCGCTACATGCATGCTCGAAGCGGTTGTACTGAATGTATTTAACCAAGGGGGTTGAAGGTTGAGAGAGATATTAATTAACTAGGAAAGCATTAAACAATAATTAATTACTAATTAGCTTAATCTGTATGCTGCAAGGTTTATCATAAAGTTCATCTTTATTGTTGTACACAAAATTGTGCTCAGGTACAAATTGCAGGAATAAAAATCCGTTCACTCTATGACTCCTACTGCGGGCACACAGAAATAATTCTAACTTTGGAATGACTAAATTGCAAGAATCTGGCTAAGGGTCTAAGTCTAACTATCCTGGAACAAAGGGTGCTGCCTCTTATTTATAGAAGATGAGACAAGATGCGATATCGCGTGGCGGATGTGGCTCATCATACCCCCATAATTGTATGAAAAATCATCCTCGAGTTCCTTACAAAATATTGGGAAGGTATGGGATTATTGACTTGAATGACAACTAATGGTGAATGGGATGACATGTGAATGGATCAACATTACAATACATGACAATATTAGTGTTCATGACTACAAGAATGAACACTATACACAATTGACATCCAGCCTTATTTGGCAGTTGAGAGAGAAGAAAGAGAGAGAAAAGAAGAAGACATGTTGCTACTGACGCCAAGATTGCACCTTCCATTGTCCATCCATAACTGTGCCATCAATCTTGTTCCTTGCACAATCGTTTTAGTACCAGTCTATCCTGAGTGTTTCCTCCAGGTCCAGTCCATTGCTGTATGATTGCCATCTACACACAAAACACAGTCACATATGAGCAAGGATAAGTAAATCATAATATAGTTGATACCTTGCCTCGGTGTAAGGTCCATTGGCTGAGTTGCGATATGGCTAATACGGATTCTAGAGATATAACACTGGTGACTACCCAAGGTGTAGGGGTTAGGAAAAATTGAAAAAATTGGACCAGGGCCCCCATGATTAAAAGCGATCCTCCAGTAGTGATAGAATGGAAAAAGATAAGGAATAAGAAAGATGGAGAAAAAGAAACAACGAAAACGTTGATATAATGGATGTTAGAGATGGGAATGAACTAAACAAATGTTGATTGTGGGAATGATTAAGGGAAAGAAGTTAACGGATGTACCAAATAGGAATGTCAGTGGATCCTCCCCAAAGCAAGCTCATGTCCTTTATGCCCTGACAATCCCACATTCAAAGAGTCCGTAGGCTCTAGAAATGTCATTTGGAAGCAAGAGTTAAAGTCTTAACCACAAGAATTCACCAAAAAGAAAACAATGCATCAACCAAAATATAGACTACTGATACAACCGGGAATGAGGTGGAAAATGGAGAAAGAATGATGGGGAGAATAGAATGGAATGGAGTCCCAAGAACAATGTGGTGTACAGCCCCTTATGTATTTATGGTTAATGTAACTGAGTAGATCTCATTCCAATCCAACCTCAAACAATCTACATCCAGTGACTTCGCATTAATACACTTGGCCAATCCATCCACTTGAAGTAACAAGAATGCTTCTGCCAAAGAGTCACCACCATTCCAAGGAAACGAGAAACGAGAGAGAGGGCCTTAGTTAGAGGGAACATGTTTGTTTAGTTTCATAACCAGTGCTTGTAGCCTAGATGATTATTTTATCTAAGGGGTGTGCTTTGAATTCTCATTATTTTTTTTTTGCGTGAGAACCACACCATGCAAAGACTTATTTTTATTGGCTTAGCTTCTTGGAAATGGAGCAACATCAGAATGGTAAGGAAAACTCAAGAAGAAAACATTCGAGCACCTAAGAGAATAACTAGCACAAATCCCTTTGAAGTCACACCCTTTTTAGCCCTTGAGTCCTTCCTTAGTTTGAGAAATGCCGAGTCACCAATTTGTTAATAGTTTTATTATTAAAGAAAGGGACTATATAGTTCCAAGCCAAGAGAGACCATAGAAATTCATGGATGCATGGATGACGTGGACTCATTGCCTATTATATCAAAAGAACCATACCTTAGTATCAACATTATAACTCAAAGGTAAAAACCAAACATTAGCAATTAATAGAATACAGTTCATACCACCATCAAGAGAACCTATTAGGTGACGAATCTAACAAAATCAAAACAACAAATAAAGAGAAAAACAAGAACAAAAACAAAGAAAAAAACAAAAACAAAAATAGAAACAAAAAAAAAAAAACAAACAGTCACACAAAGAAATGAAAAAGTATAAACGATGTTGCAAAACAAGAACAAGAAAAGTTAAAGAAATTTTTAAAACAAAAATGTGTAAAAAAAAAAAACTTTAAAGGAATTAAGGGCCTCAAATGGTTAGCAGAGGTGGCCATCTCCCCCATGACTGAGTTGAAAGGAGGAGATCCGAAATAGTGACCAGGGTCATCCCTTCTCAGAGGTATTATGTACACTGACTATTATAAATTCATAGAAGGGTTTGGTCTATTGAACATTAACTAATATTCTCTTATAAGGGCTCTTGTTTGAATTTTTTAGGAATTTCCAACTTCCCCTAGTTGATGTTTTCAAGGTTAAGGCTTGAAAGTTGGCAACGGACTTGCTCTAGTGCATCTATGCCTTCGATGTAAGTGCAAGTTATTCCCTCAGTTAGTTCCATGCACATTAGTAAGTTGCTCTCTTGATTAGCTATTAGCCACTGGGTGTCTTCTTGTCGTGTGGCCGCTGCATATAGGCAGTTTTGTATATTAATGTCTTGTGCACACCAGTTACATGCAGGCAATGCTAAACTTTGCACAACCCATGATCTCTGCACGTAGTTGCACCTTGTATCACTGTATGTGATGCATGGAACCTTCTTCTTCTCGATCTTTCCAAAAGTCTTCTCCTTAGATATTTCTAGGGAAAGATCGCAGATTCCTAGGCGTGCATCTATAGTACTTAGCCATGTCCTTCCCATTATTATTGGGAAGTCCCCTTTACCGTTATTTAGTTGTATCACTAGGAAATCAGCTAGGTACGACCACCCACACATAGTGGTGACAATGTCCTCCACCAGTCCCAAGGGAATAGTGATGGATTGGTCGACTAGCTCTAGGCGAATATTGCTCTTCCTTAATGGAGGTAGGTTCCAGGCATTATACATTTCTTGTGATATTAAGTTAACTCTAGAACCTGAGTCTAGAAGAGCTTTGCATGGCTCATTCCCAGCGATTTGGAGATAGATTAGAGAGCTTCCAAGATCAAAGAATTTCTTGGGAAGGTGGCCAACCTTTATCTAGTCAATAATGACATGTGTTAACATAACCGTATGCATTGCGCTCGGTGTTTGGTTCGAAGGGAGCTTTGAAGCCTTATTTGATGGGGAGGCATTCAGAGGTTCAACCGCTTGTGGTTGTAAGGGCTTGGTTGGACTGTTGGCTCTGAAGAAAGGTCTTTTCTTCATACGGTTGTCAGAACCAACAACGGGTGAAGTATTTACAGCCCTTGTGGCATTGCGTTGCTGTAGTTGAGTAGGGAGTTCCCCTTGCATTGCTGGAGCAGGTGGTAATGGATCTATTGGTGTGAGAGCTGCAGATGGATTTGAAGGATGGTATGTTTATGGGTTATCTTCCATAGAAGAAGGAGTTCTATAATACTCATGATCTTGGTAGTGATGTTGTGATGTAACGTGACTAACAAAGTCACATGGAGAGATTGGATGCTGCACATAGTAGCCATATGGGTCAGGTTACCGGTAGGGGTATTGTTGCCTTAGTGGTGGCATCCCCCATGACTGTGGGTATTTCCAGTATTGATGTTGCTCAACGAGTTGTGGTGGAATTCCACTTGGATAATATGTTGAAGGTTGGTGGAACTGCCTTAGGTTACCTTGGGGATAAGGTAACCATTGGGGTGCTTGCCGTTTATTTAGTCATGGGTTGAGTGCATACACCCCAAACTCTTGTAGATGTGAGATCACTGGGCAACATCCCTTAGGATGGTTGTATTGGCATATCTC
>MNCI01003887.1:23340-89364 GCA_015680685.1 Gnetum montanum | reverse complement strand
AATAGTTCTTTCATTTTCTCCTCCTTACCCCTGGGATTATGCACCATCCACGTAGCTTTCCCAATGTGGGTTGGAATAGGCACATCCCAAGGACACAGGATTGTTGAAAACAACCCCTTGATGTTGACAAACTAGGTAGTGAACTGTTTGTGTTCAATGTCAAATTCTTGCACTGTGTTCTTTAGCTCCTAGTAGTCATTCATTCATCTGGCTAGGTCCTCAATGATGGATTGCTGATTTGTGAATCACGCTTTGAGGACTTCAAGTTCAGCATTAGCGGTCTCAAGATTTTGCTTGGTGTCTTTGTGGTGTTTGAACTCAACCTCGTATAGCAAATACAAGCTAGCCACCTACTTCGTCAAATTTGACCATGGTCGTTTGGCTATTAACATTACCAGGTTTGCATAATGAAGATTGGCCAACTCCATATACTTTGTCATTTCTTCGATTTGCAACTCCTTCAAGCGAATCTCCACGTTGTTGTAGGCATCAATCCCATCAAGGATGGATTACCACATCTCTCTACTTGCTGGAGTTGCAAGAGGGCTTCATTCACTTTAGCCTTTGCCATCTGGATTCCATTTTCATTAATTTCTTTTTGCAAGCCAACTTGGTCCCTGTAGTGATTTTTCACCCTCTTAAATTTGAAAGTTTTGTTCTTATAGGTGGTGATTTTGATGGAAAAATTTTGTCCCAAGGTGTATACCCCCTCCATTGATAGATTTTGATTCTCCACGACTAATTTTCTCAATTTAGTATTGAATCTAGCAAGCTACTCCTATTGTTGATGAATGAATTCTTGCATTTGATCTCTTTGAGCATCAACATTTTGTAGGTGATGATTTTTTGTAGTGAATGCTTCATTTTCTTAGTGCATTTGATTCAAGTCCTTTTTAATTGAATGTGTTTAAGCTTCTGCCATGGACTGTTTGAAGATGGCCATTACTTCCTCCTCCTTATCCTTTTGAAATCGTTCTTGAAGCTGTTTGATAGCTTCATCTCTTGTCATTTCTAGGCTAAGGATTTTTTGCTTTGCAAGTTGGGCACAAAGTTTAGCAACCTTCATAGCCAAGCATTTATTTTTCTCTTGGGTCATTCCTAGTTGTCCCTCCAAAATGATGCATTTGCCCCTTGCATTCAAAAGCTTTGATTAGGTTGCAGTGATGTTTTTTAGAAAATCAAAGATATCTAGTCAGTTGCTTGGTCCCTACCAGTCATTCTAGTAGTTATTTATGCTGGGCTATGTTTAATTTCCTGTTGACTGTGCCTGTAGACATTTGTACATCTTGGAGTGTAGATACATATGTTACAGATGCTGCTAATGCATTCAATGCTTTAACTACATAGTTAGCTATTACTACTATTGTTGTTTCCTACCCTTGGTGCTACATCACTACGACAATTACCTCTTCACCTTCCTCCAACCTCACCGAGAGAGTGGTAGCATTCCCAGAGATTTCTAGGAATAGATGATGTGTTGCTAATGAAACCATCACTTCTTGAGCATTAAGATTTGACCTCAAAATTAGTTGTGTTCTTTGGGTAGAGAAAATGGAACCACCCCTCTCCATTTGGCTAACTATTCAGGCCACCTCATTAAGGTGACTCATTGTTCGCCGATACATAGATGGATCTACCCCACTTGTTCCTACCTACGACTCTTGTTCACTCAAGAGCTACTCTCAAATTTGTCATAGATGCTCAAGTACTGTGCAGGCCTCTAGTGTTGTCTCCTAAGTGGGTGGTGGTGGCGGCAACTCCTCTTCTTGAATGACTACTAGAATTTTTTCCTTCATGATTTCTTCCCATGAGGCCAAGGGAGTATGCCTAAGAGTGTTATCTGAATAACGAACAATACTTACCTTCTTACAAATTTTTCTTATAAGGCACAGAAAGGGTAGGGTCCTCCTTCCACATTTGTTCTCCTTAAAGCATTTCTCAATCTCCAAATAAATTAGCTATGAAAGGTTAATAGGAAATTTTCCACTTAGAGAGGTGCATGCATGAGTGGAGAAAGAAATCACCTTGCTTGGCCTCACTGTTGGATTGAGGTGATAGGCTGCAATCTTGAAATAAATTCACTTTGCTAGTGTGAGTGTGCTATACTCCTTACAATCCATCCCATAGCATCGCTAGGTCCACTTCCTTTTTGTCTCAAGGTTGCCTTTTGTTAATATCTTTGCCAATTATGTTTCAATGTCTAGCAACCCTAGTGCTTATGTGATGGCCTTCATCAAGTAGGACACTTGAATGTCCTTAATTCTTATAATGGACCTTGACCTTTGACTATTCTAGAAGATATAGGTCTCTCCCATGTACCACTCCCCATTGGTCATGATGATTGGCCACATGGGAGAGGTTTGCAATTGTGTTTTGACATCCTTTAGAGATTTTTCCAAAAAATGGCCTAAAATTTATCTCTTAAAGAATTGATCTTTGGATATCTTGAGACTTGATGATGTCTAGGTAGGCTTGAATTAGAGTGACCTCAAGCCTAGGCATAGGTCCAAGTGCTTCTCCTTATTGAGATTTTTCTATAGGCACTTCTTCTTAAATCTATTGAATAGATTCCACTTTGGGTTCTTCACAAAGAGGTCCTGTTGCATGGATCATCTCTTGTTGTTCTTGGCCTTGTTCTTGTTGGCTCCTTCCAGCTCTAGGTCATTTCTCCTATGGTTGTGAGGGTTCTCCTTCCTATAGGCACTTTTGTTTGGATGCCATCTGCAATCACAATAGAACCATGGATTAGCAATCATTGTGTAACTTTAAAACAATTGGGATACCTTAACTCTTGAGGGTAGTTACAATTGGCTAAGTTGCAATTATGGTTGATTTAATTAGCTTAATTGTTATTTTTATTTATTCCTTATCATTGATAAATCATCCTAGAGGTTGTTCAAAGGGTTAACTTGGAAAAAGTTAATGTTTATGTATGATTAAGGTTACTAACCCTTGGGGGAGTTAGAAATGTTTTTTGAAAATTGCATAAAAAACCTTAAGGTTTATCATCCCCATGATAAAAACCTTACCTCTGGTAAGTGCAAGATTAAAAAATGGATGGATTTGAACAAACAGTTTGAAAGTTATGTGCTCTAAAAGGTTTTGGGCTCTGAAAAATTGCAAAAATTCCCCGTGTGTTATGAGAAAATGACAAAAAATTCCAAAGTGTCTGGTGGTATATATAGTATTTTTGTATTACATTGATGAGGCCACATCGATGGGGCCTTCTTGATGAGGTTGGCTACGTCGATGAGGCCTTGATGACATAGCTATTGACCACCATTGACTTCCATTGACTTTGGTCAAACTTTCAAAATACAAAGAATATTTCAATGAAATTGGGCTTAAATGAAAGCTTAGAAGACCAAGAATAGTATGAAATCATGAGAAGAGGGCATTGAAGTTCATAAATTTGAAAAATGAAGAAAAATTAATTTAATGGATGAATGCAATGAAAGATTAAGGAGTACTAAGTGGTTTACATAATGGAAAACAAAAAATATAAGATTGTGGCAATGTCAAAGGTAAGGAACCTTAACTAATCAAGCCAAAATCTATGCAAGTGGGTCCTCCCCATAGTAGGCTCATGCCATTTTTGCCCTTGCATAACCTAAAATAAGGAGTCCATGGGCCCCATAGTTGATTTAATGATCATGACAAGTTAAGGACCAACCCAAAAGAATCCACTCAAGAATCCCAATACATCAAACTAAGACATAGAGCATAACATAGAACCCAGTAGTGAGGTGAGTTATGGTACCATCGATGGATGATAGAGAATGTGGAATGGAGTTCCAAATTAAGGTCATAAGATGTCCCTTTTGAAATTGTGGTTAAAATGACCTGAAAAGTTCCATCCTTAGTCTAGACCAAAACCAACCTCTTTTAGTGAATTCGCATTGCCACTCTAAGACCGATCCATCCACTCGAGACACAAGAGTGTTTATGTAAGACAACCACTATTCCAGAAAGAGGAGAGAGAGGTAGGAAGTGAGAGAGAGAGAGAGGGCCTTAGTTAGAGGGGACATTTAGGCATAGGTGTATGTCTTTTTAGTCCCATAACCAGTGCTTGTAGCCCTGTTATTTGTTCAAGGTGTGTGCTTTGAATCTCCATTGTTTTGTGTTTTTTTTTGAAATGGAAACCACATCATGTGAGGACTTATTTATGTAGAAGGGCTGTGCTTTGAATTCTCATCATTTCTTTTGAATGATGGGAACCACACCATGCAATAAAATTATTTGGCTTCCTATCATTAGGTGGTATGGAATGGTAAGAAGTCCACGAAAAAACACCCAAGCACTCAAGAAAGAAGAAGAGTACAAAGAGTATTGAGTCCCCTTGAAGTCACATCATTTACAAACCTTTGGATCCTTCCTAATTCTATAACTACCAAGGTCAATGATTGATTAAAAGTTTCTTTAATGAAAAAGGGACCTCAAATTCCTAGAACAAGGAAAACCATAGAGTTCTTTGGATGGGTGGTTTATGTGGACTCATTTCCTATCCCATGAAAAATAAACCATGTTGAAGTCATTAGACATCAGAATTCAAAAATAGAAACCAAACATTGACAATCACATATTAAGCACAAACCATCATTAGTAAACAACAATAGTAGCATTGTGTCTTATGACAATAAAGTAGATTTATTAGCTAAAATGAGAAAATATCACACCTAATCAAAAGAGACATAACAAATAAAATAAATTAAAATATATAAGAAAGTGTAAAATAATCAAGAAAATTTTAATGTACTAAAAATGATATAAAATTAGAAAAATTTGAAAATAAAAAATTTGTAAAATCAAAAATGTGAAAAATAAAAAGGGTAGAAAAATAGAGAGGCCATGGTAATGGTTATCATGGATGGCCATCTCCCCCATGACTAAGTTGGAAGGAGGAGATCCAAAAAATAGAATGTGGGTGTTCATTAGGTGAGGTGGTATTTACATTGGCCAATCTTGGTTCTAGGAAAGGTTTAATTTGTTGGGTATTAATCAACTGCTTTTTATTTGGGCTATTAGGTTTGTGAATTATCATGGCCATAGAGGGAAAGGTTTGATCAATTATATAAGATTCCTCCCACAATGGTTGAAATTTTTCCTTTTAAGGTACATGTGTGGGGTTTTAGTAGGGGACCTTATGTCCTGGTTGAAACCTTACTTTCCTAATTCTAAGGTTGTGGTGTTGCTTGCTGAATGCCTTGTTCACCTCATTCAAAGATAGGGCCACTAAGAAATTTTTTTCTAGCATGTTTAGATTGATTAATATCTCGTTTTGTGCTAAACTTAGGTCAAGGTTTAGATCATAGGCCATTGAGAGTGTACGAAGATCATATTGAATTGGGAGTATTGGAAGTTTTCTGTACACTAACGCATAGGGAGAATATCCAATAGGAATTTTCCAAGTTGATCAATAAGCCCAGAGAGCATCATTAAGTTTTGTACAACAATCCTTCCTATATTTGCTAATGGTTCACATTAATATTTTTGTAATCTCTTAGTTGGTTACCTCTGCTTGACTGTTGGCTTGGGGGTGGTAAGGTGTTGTTAATTTATGTTCTACCCCCAAGTGTTACATTAATTTTCTAAATGTGGCAGCTATGAAATGATTCCCATTATCAGAAATTAGTGAACATGGAACCCCAAACCTATTTACACTATGTTATTGTATAAATCTAACGGTAGTGGATGATGTGCAATCGGTAATGGCTGTTGCTTCAACCCATTTGTGCGATAGTCAACTACTATTATAATATATGCTTTCTTGTTAGACATGGGTGTGATGGGATCCATGAAATTAATTCCTCATATGTCAAAAGGTTCTAGTGGTTGAATCCATTGTTGAGGACCTTCCATTTGAGTGCTCGTCCACTCATCATGTTGACAACATTTACAAGACCTGAAAAACTGGTCGGCATTTCTAAAGATTATGGGCCAATAGTATCCTACAATCAAGATTTTTATGGTCATGCATCTCCCTGCATAGTGGCCTTCACAAGGTCCTTCATGAGCATCCTGGAGAACATGTAGTTGATCTTCATTAGAGACATGCCAATGGATTAGACCATCACCACACACCTTGTAAAGGTGTTCGTTGATTTCCATGAAGTATTTGACTTAATAAAGAAATTGTTGCTTTTTCCTAAAATTCAAGTCTTATGGCATCTCTTGAGTGAGAAGATATGTGAGGATGCCATTATACCATACTACTTTTTAAGGTGTTTTTTCATTATTGCCCCAATAAAGAGGAGTTCTTCTAGAAATTAATTGGAGAGCGGGCTCTCCTCCTCTTTGTTATCCCATCTTAAGAAAGAAAGATGGTCAGTGACCACATTCTTGGTCCCTTTTCAATCTACCATAGTAATATCAAATTCCTGCAAGATCACAAGACATCATATAACATGAGGGCTCACTATTTTCTTATTCATAAGCAAGCGAATTGCACTATGGTTCGTATGTACAAATATTTTGTAACCTAGCACATAATGTCTAAACTTTTCTAACACATACATCACTGCCATTAATTCTTTGTCTGTGGTGGTGTAATTTAATTATGCTCCCACAATGTTTTGACTTGTGTAGTGGATATAATATAGACATTTCTTATCATCCATCTACATGAGTACTACTACTATAGCATAGTTATATGTGTTCGTCATGATATGGAATGGTTTGAACCAATCAGATGCCCCATAGGATTAGTGTTTCTACAAGTTTCTCTTTTAATTATTGGAATGTGTTTTCATATTCCTTACTCCAAATTGAAAGGTGCATCTTTCTTTATAAGTTCTACCAATGGCTTTTCGATCTTAGATAAATTATCAATAATGCACCGGTAGTAACCAATGTGTCCAAGGAATGATCAAACATCTTTGATAGTCTCTGGTTGGCATGTTATTCCTTAGATGACCCTTATCTTTTCTGGGTCTACCTCAATCCCTTTATGCAAAATTCAGTGCCCTAGCATAATGCCTTCTTGGACCATGAGATGGCTCTTTTGCCAATTTTACTATAGGTTTGCCTCAAAACATCTCTTTAGTACTTGCTCAAGTCAATCCAAGGTTTGCTCAAATGTAGCTCCATAGGTGGATAAGTTTTCCATGAAAGCTTCAACACCACTACCAATTTGTTGTTGAAAGATACTAAGGACCAAGCATTGAAATGTTGTAGGAGCAGTGCATAGGCCAAATGACATCTTACAATATGCAAAAGTCCCCCAAGGACTTGTGAATGTTGTCTTGGCTTGGTTTTCTAGTGCAATTTGGATTTGGTTATAGCCACCATAACCATCCAAGAAACTATAATAACAATGCTTAGATATGGTATCTAATACTTGATCCATGAATGACAAAGGAAAGTGATCTTTAAATGTTGCCATATTTAACAACCTAAAGTCAATGCAAACCTACCATTTACCATCCTTCTTTAGTACAATTATGAGTAGGCTAACCCACTCACTATCCATGATTAGATAGATAAACCATACCTTGAGGAGGTGATCTATTTCATCCTTAAAAATTTGCTTCAATTTGGGGTTTAGCTACCTCTACTGCTACCTTCTGGTCTTCATGGCCGGGTCAGTGTAGATGCGGTGTTGGCATATCCTTGGATCAATTCCTATTAGCTCTGGATATGACCAAGAGAAGGTTCTTGACCATTTATTCACCACTTTCAACAACTTTTCTTTTTGTTTAGGATCAAGTTTGGCATTAATGATGACTAATTTTCCATTCTTTAAAAATGCATACTCTATTTTGACTAGTAAAGTTTTTAGTTCTAAGGGCTCCTGCTTGAAATGATCAGGGATCTCCAACTCTCCCCAGTAGTTATCATCATCTTCATTAGAGAGTTGGAAATGGAATTGTTCAATTTTATCCATGCCTTCAATGTATGCATAAGTTAAACTCTTAATTGGTTCCATGCATATTGTGTTACGATCTAAATTAGTTATCAACCACTGGGTGCCCTCCTGCTTTGTGGCTACTACATACAGACACCATTGAATATTAATTTCTTATGCACACCGATTATAAGCTGTAATGTATGTGCTTTTGATTGACCAAATATTTTGCACACAATTACACCCGTTGTCACTGTAGATGATGCATGGAATATACTTCTTCTCAATTTTTCCTAAGTCATTCTCCTTAGATATTTTGAGAGATGGGTTCCTTATACCCATACGTGCATCGATTTTGCTTAACCAAGCCCTTCCCATGATGATGTGGAAGTCACATTTGTAGTTGTGCACCTTGATTACTAGAAAATCAGCATGATAGGACCACCCAAAAACTATGATCACGATGTCCTCTACTAATCCCAAAGGAACCATAATTGATTGATTTACTAATTCTAAATGGATGTTTCTCTTCTTAAGAGGTGGTAGGTTCTAGGCTTTATACATATCATGGGAGATGAGGTTAACTCTAGAACTAGAGTTAAGAAGAGCCTTTCATGGTTCTTGTCTAGAAATCTATAGAAATATCAGCGAACTTCCTAGATCAAATATTTTTGTAGGAAGGTTGCCAACCTTGATCCAATCAGAAATAGCATGATTTAGCATTACATAGTGAATCCTAGGTGACACTTGGTTTGAAGGATGCTCAAAGGTATTTGATGCAGAGGATGAGGGTACTAGAGACATAGGGTAATCAGTCAGAGTAGGTTATGAGGAATGGAGAGGATTACTAGGTTGGAAGAAAGGTCATTTTCTTGATCAATTATCTAGACCACCTAGATTAAAAACTAGTTGTGAGTGTACAACCCTTGTAGCATTTTGTTGCTCCAATTGTGGAGGAATTTCATCCTACATGGATGGAGCAGGAGGTAGCTAAGTCAAAGGTGGAGGTGTAGGTGTAGAGGGATGTGGAGGATGATAAGGATATGAATATGGGTTTTCCCCTTGAGTAGATGGTGAATGTGATTGATGGTACTCTAGAGGATAATAGTGATGCTAGAATAATGCATGACTTTTTGAACTTCTAGGGGAGACGAGTTGCTGAAGATAGTACCCGTATGGATCTAATTGCCTATAAGGGTACTGCTACCTTAGCAATGGCATTCCCCATTATTATGGTTGGTACTATTTGTAAGGTTGTGGAGGAATTCCACTCAGGTAGTAAGCTTATTGTTGCTAGTGGAACTATCTTGGACTACCTTAAGGGTAAGGTAATCGTCTTGGAGCTTGCTTACATGCTAGGTGGGGGTTCGGTGACACCACAAGGCAACATCCATTTGAATGTTCATATTGATAGATGTTACATTCAATTTCATCATCAGAGTCATACTCCAAAACTTCCTGTACTGCAACAACTTTGTCCTTACCTCTTTAGTAGGCATGTTTAGCTTCTTTTCGCCTCCTATGATTACAATCACTATTTTTCTCTTTGGATTCTTCAGTAATCTTCAAAGTGGTTTGAAAATTTTCATCCAAAGAGTCCCATAACTTTTCAACCTTGGCTGAAATGTCAGAAATTTTTTTTTGGATAAGAAAGGTCTTTCTGTTCACCATTTTATCAAGTGGTGAGTCCTCCTTGTTACAAAATCGGACCTCTCATTTTCTAATGGATGGGTCCTTATTATACTCTTCAACACTTTTCATTTTTCATAGCTCACCTTCTTATTTTGCTACCTACTCAATTAGACTTTTGGATTTGATAAGCTCTCATTTCAAACAACCTCCCTTAGGCATACACCCCAAGGCTTCGTCTTATTTCTACCCTAAGCCCATCTATGATGTGGTGAAGTTGTTCCCTCTAAGAGTAGCCATGGCTCAGGCATCTATGTAAGAGTGAATAGTATTAGCCCATGGTAGCATCCAAAGGTTCATGTGCTCCTTGTTTCTAGCCTTGGATTTGTCTTCTTAAGTTAGCCACTCTAGAGTATGTTTGATATTTATCATTGAATAGTTCTAACATGGTACTCTATCTTCAAATAGATTCTAGTTCTAAGGACTAATACCAACTTTTAGCTTCCTTAATGAGTGTCCCTGGAAAAAGCTTGAGTTTCTGCTACTCATTCTTGATATTCTGTAAGGCACATGCATCTTAAAATTCTTGTAGATGTGTTTGTGGATCAGAATTGTATCCCCCCTCAAATCTTGGGATATTTTTCATATCTAGGCACTTGATCCAAGAATCCTTTATATGCCTTGTTGAAATTCTTACTACCTCCGTAATGTTAAGCATACTTTGAGTCACTAGTAAAGGTTCATCATCATCGCTGCATAAGTGATGTCGATGATCATTTCGACCACTTCTTCGATTTTGGTGGCCTTCATAGTCATTATGATTTCGTTGATCATATTCATCACAGTTGTTTTAATGGTGGCTTCTATGAGAACTGTCAGATGAAGTGAAATGTTCAGAATTAGATGAAGAGGATGAAGAGGAAGGTGGATTTCCATTGCCACTGTAGTATTTTCCACCACTCTTATGCTTTTTACGATCTCCATCATTAGATCCCTTATTATTGTGATGTTTTCTTGAGTCCCTACCTTGGCTATCACTCTTCCTTGAACCTAGTTTATGAATAGTTGATCATAGGATCAAGTTGACACCCTCACCATCATTAGTAGGGGATGGGGAATCTTCATGTTGAGAAACTTTCAAGGGAGGGTCCTCATTGTCCTCTTGATCAAGTAGGAATAAGGAATTAGTGTAATGTTTCCCCTTTGTGGCTTCATGGAGTCTCTTCTAATGTTTGTCTCACTTATGTTGTGTTTTAGTGGGATGATAGTTCTAAGTGTCATATCCATCTACAACATACTCTTCATGAAGATCTTCTATGCCCAACTTCTTAAGAGTTTTAATTAGCATTCTAGGCATAGATCTATTGGGGGGCAAAACAACATTGCCCTACATATCACACCATCACATTTGTTCATCTTGATGTAGGATTAAGGTGAAATTCAACACAAACTCATCTGGATGAGTATATACCACCTTGCATTCTTTTGGGACTAGTGGTTTAGTATCATCATGCTTATGAGAAGAAGAAGAAATTTTGTAAAACAGAATGAAATTATTAGTGTGCTTTTATAGTTTATGTATAGTGGGAATGATATGGACCTTTAGGTTTGTATAATGATATTAATGGTATTTAGTTAGACCTAAATAGTGCATGTTCCACAAACAAAGTCCCCAGCGATGGCACTAATGATGAGCGGAAAGATACCCCTATGCCCAACCATATGAATCACAAATGTTCATGTGCAATTTAGTCGAATTCCACGGACTTTATGGTTTCTAGTGCACTAGCTCTTTAGGAAGTGAATCTAACCTAAAATTCAATCATTGTCCTCAAAATTACACTTGTGACATTTCTTGGTATGGTTAAGTGTAACTAAGGAATCTAATCTTTATCATTTTGTATTTTATATTGTGGGTGCTCAAAATGTAGATAAAAAGGAGTTTAATTAACTAATCTAAATGACTAATTAACTAATCATTTAACTAATCCTAACATAAGCATCCATTCCCACTTTCCGTACACATCTTGAACCCATGTATCCACTACTAGGTGATCAAACACTATGCTATTGGGCATACCAAGCAATAACGTTGCTGAGTGATGAGCCGCGATATCACGTATGCGATATCGTGGCCACAATATCATGTCCACTCCTGTGATATCGTATACGCGATATCACAGCCTTCCATAATGCCAATAAATAAGAGGCGACTTTCCCAGTTTTAGACATCTAGAGTTAGTCCCTTAGCCAAAATATAGTAGTTTTATGATTCCAGAGTTAGAATAATTTCCATGTGCCCGTAGTAGGATTCTCAAAGTGAACGGATCTTTATTCGAGCAAATTGTACCTNGCTAGGATAATTAAAGCTTAGTTAGTGAATAGTTAATGGAAATTAGTTATTTAGTTCTCTTCACCTTTCCCTGCTAGCATGGGCGTTATAAAGATAAAGGATATAAAAATCAGACAGCTCAAGCTTACTTAACCATACAACCGTGACAATACAATTAAGCTTGGGAAGCNCTTAACCATACAACCGTGACAATACAATTAAGCTTGGGAAGCCAACGATTGATTAACCTTAAGTGTTCCATTAAGGCATGTAAGCACTTAGTCCTTGGAGTTCAATTGGATCGTGCATGAGACTCTTGTATTTGTATGGTTGAGTGTAGGGGTACCTCGCCACTCATCATTGGTACTGTTGCTAGGGACTTACTTGTTTGTGCACTACATAGAACATAGGAGATCATCCATATCGTTGGGAAGCTAGAAAAAACCCTTAGGGTTGATCAAAAGAAAAAAATAAGATAACGGTAAATAGCAAACTGAACAAGACTAAAATTTCTTCTTCTTTGCACAAAAGCACTTCATTGCCTAGGAATAACACTAGAGACAGTTAACGGTACAACATAAGTAATCTAGATCTACTAGTTCCTCAACAATTCCATGTGGTATATGTTGATCACAATGAGTATGTACCTAACTTTACCTTTATTCTCCATCAAGACGAACAACTGCGTTGGAGAGACTTGGAGGGTAACATAGTGTTGCCTCTAGACCGAGTAGTCCCGAACATGCTCCTTCATGCTCTTACATGAATAGGCATGTCACAGTTATACACAGAATACATTGCATGTGGTTTTGACACAAGGGATTTCCATCCCACAGAAGCACAACGTCAAAGGGACTCGTAACAGGAGAGATACTATACATCGTTGAAGGGCAAAGGGCCCCATAACGCTCCACCCGTCTTAAGAAAAATTGAGGGTGGTGAACATATTTCAATAGGTTCTCCACAAAATAATTTTCCTCCTCCTAACAATGGTGAGGAGGTGATGTATCAGAACCTTCACTCCATGATTCACAACCCTGGTTTTGATCCCCATGAACACCAAGTGTTCAACGAGGGAACATAGACACATGATAAGGGCGATCATTCTGATCATCATCATGATCGAGGCCGGGATCACCGAAGAGAAGGTAAGAAACATCGTCATGGTGATGGTTCTCCTTCTTCTTCACCTTCATCATCACATTCACCCTCTCCTTTAGTATCATGATGTAGTCATAAAGAACCTAACCGTGAGGATAATGGTAAGCAAAGTGAGAAACCTCAACGAGAGAGTTGGGAATGAGGATGAGGAAATTCTAGAGAATCACGGCATGGGAGAAGGGAGAGTAGGGAACCATGTAGAAATCATAGATGCTATGAAAGAAATGACCATGATGAACCCCTACTTGCAACCCGAAGCATGTTAGACATCACGGAGGCTATAAGAATTCCTACAAGGCACTAGAAAGATAGTAGGATCAAGAGGTTAGACATGAATAATATCCCACGATTTGAGGGGGGATACAATGCTGATCCTCAGAACCACTTATAGGTATTTCATGATGTATGTGCCTTGGAGAACATTGAGAATGAATGGTAAAAGCTAAAGTTGTTCCCAAGGATACTGGTAAAAGAAGTGGAAAGCTAGTACCGGCCCTTAGAAATGGAATCCATTTGAAGGTGGAGTACGATGCTAGAACTGTTTAACGATAAGTATCAAACGTACTCCTGGGTGTCCAACCTGTGAAAGAAAATCCAAGGATGGAAGTAGGGAACTCATGAACCCTTGAATNCGTGCATGGTCCAAATCCCTCTTTTTCTTTTTATCATAGTCACTACTTTGCTCCTTAGACTCCTCTACAATTTTGAGAACGGTTTCAAATCTACTATCTAAGGGTTCCCACATTTGGGCTACATTTTTTGGCACTTCTGTTATTAATTTTTGGAGTGGCAAGGTTTTTCTATTCACCATCTCTTTGAGTGGTGACTCTTCCTCCTCCTCACAGAATCTCACTCCCCTTTTTCAAAGGGAAGAATTGTGGTTGTACTCTTCTGCACTTTCACTCTTACGTAGCTCTCCTCCTTCAACAATCTATGAACCTGATGGGACCTAAGCTCTAACAATATCCCTTGGTCATATGTTCCAAGGGTTCTCCTGGTTTCATACCTAAGTCCATCTACGAGATGGCGTAGCTGATCCTGCTGCGAGTAACCCTAGCCCAGGCAATGATGTAACAATGCATAGTATCGGTCCATGGCAGCATTCAAGGGTTCATGAGTTCCCTACTTCCATCCTTNAATGATGGTGGATGTGAGATATTCCAGTATGACCATCCTAAGGGATGTTTCCTAGTAATCTCACATCTGCAAGAGTCTGGGATGTATGCACTTAACCCACGACTTAACAAATGGCAAGCACCCCGACGGTTACCTTATCCTCAAGGTAACCTGAGGTAGTTCCACCAACCATTAACATATTATCCAAGTGGAACTCCACCACAACCTATGGAGCAACCCTAGTAGTGGAAATACCCACAATCATGGGGGATGCCACCACCAAGGCAACAATACCCTTACCAGCAACCGGACCCATATGGCTATTACGTGCAAAAGCCAATCTCTCCACGTGACTCTATTGGTCACTTGACACCACAATGTCACTAGAAGGCTCATGAGTATTATAGGACTCCTTCTCCTTGGGGATACACACCACATACTTACCATCCTTCGAATCCACTTGTAGCTCTCACACTGATAACTCCATTGCCACCTGCTCTAGCAATGCAAGGGGTACCCCCCACTCAACCGTAGCAACCCAATGTCACGAGGGCTGTGAATCCTCAACCCGCAGTTGGTTCTAAAAACTGTATGCAAAAAAGATCTTTCTTCAAAACCAACAATCCAATGAGGCCCTCACCATCACAAGTGGTTGAACATCTGAACACCTCCCTACCAAGTAAAGCTTTGGGACCTCCTTCAATCCAAAAGTCAAGCTTAACGCACATGGTTATGTTAACACATGCCATTACTGACTAGATTAAGGTGGGCCACCTTCCCAAGAAATTCTCCGATCCTAGAAGTCCTCTAATCAATCTCCAAGTCACTAGGAATGAACCATGTAAAGCTCTTCTGGACTTAGGTTCCGGAGTTAACTTAATATCACAAGAAATGTACAAAGCCTAGAACCTACATCCATTAAGGAAGAGTAACATTCGACTAGAGCTGGTTGACCAGTCCATCACTGTTCCCTTGGGACTTATGGAGGGCATCATTACCACTGTATGTGGTTGGTCATATCTAACTAATTTCCTAGTGATACAAGTAAACAACGGTAAGGGGAACTTCCCAATAATAATGGGAAGAGCATGACTAAGCACTATAGATGCACACCTAGGAATTCATGATCTTTCCCTCGAAATATCCAAGAAAAATACTTTTGGAAAGATCAAGAAGAAGAAAGTTCCATGCATCACATATAGTGACACAGGGTGCCATTGCGTGTAGAAATCAACAGTTATGCAAATTTTAGCATTGCCTGCATGTAGTTTGTGTGCACAAGACATCAATATAAAAAAGTGCATGTATGCAGTAGCCACACGATAAGAAGACACCCCGTGGCTGATGGCTGATCAAGAGAGAAATTCACTAACATGCATGGAAATAATTGAGGGAATAACTAGTGCTTACATTGAAAGCATAGACATACTAGATCAAGTCTGTTGCCAACTTGCAAACCTTAACCTTGAAAACATCAATTGGGGAAAGTTGGAAATTCCTGAGAGATTTAAACAAGAGCCCCTAGATTTGAAACCATTGCCCATCGGCCTGGAGTATATGACCCTCAAAAATGAAAAACCAGCAATCGGCAACGCAAGACTTGTTCCCAAACAAAAAGAAAGACTGTTGAAAGTGATAAAAAAGTGGTCAAAAGCCTTTGCATCGTCATACCTTGAGTTAACCAAAATAGATCCTAGGATATGCCAGCATAGGATTTACATAGATCCCTCCATGAAACCTCAAAAACAATTGCAGAGGCGATTAAACCCAAAATTGAAAAAAATAGTAAAAGAAGAGATAGAACAGCTTCTTAAGGCTAGGTTCATATATCCCATTGCGGATAGTGAATGGTTTAGCCCTCTGGTGATCATGCCTAAAAAGGGAGGCAAATGGAGGATGTGTATAAATTTTAGGCTGCTGAACATGGAAACATTCAAGGATCATTTTCCATTGCCATTCGCTGACCAAGTCTTAGACACCATAGCAGGGCATTACTATTATAGTTTTCTGGATGGTTATAGTGGATACAACCAAATATGGATATCACTAGAAGATCAAGCCAAAAAAATTTTCACTAGCCCTTGGGGAACGTTTGCATATAAAAAAATGCCATTTGGCTTGTGCAATACTCCTGCCATGTTTCAATGTTTAGTTCTAAGCATATTCCAACAGCAGATAGGGAATAGAGTGGAAGTATTTATGGATGACTTCTATACTTATGGGACAAGCTTTGATCAAGCCCTAGACAGATTAGAGAAAGTGCTAAAATGATGTGTAGAAACCAAATTAAGGCTCAACTGGCAGAAAAGCCATTTGATTGTCCAAGAGGGCATAGTACTTGGGCATAAGATTTCACAGTTAGGAATAGAGGTAGACCCAAATAAAGTTAGAGTCATCCAAGGAATCACTCGACAACCAAAAACTATCAAAAAAATTTGGTCATTCATTGGACACACTGGCTACTATCAAAGATTCATTGAGAACTTCTCCAAGATTTCCAAACTATTGGTAGAACTAACGAAGAAGGATGCACCATTTGAATGGACCAGGGAATGTGAACGAGCATTCCAAACTTTAAAATAAAAGCTTGTGAAAACTCCCATTCTACAAGCACCTGACTAGTTCAGGCTATTCCATATAATGACTGATGCATCCAATTATGCCTTAGGATTCGTACTTACATAGTTAGATGACAAAAAACATCCTTACTACATCCATTGTGCAAGTCGGAGTATCGCCGATGTACAACTTAACTACACAACTACAGAAAAAGAATTAATGGCTGTAGTGTTTGCACTGGACAAGTTTAGGCATTATCTATTAGGCTACAAAGTGTACATTCATACAAATCATCGTGCAATTAGGTTTCTCATGAACAAGCCAACGGTTAGCCCTCGTATTATACGATGGCTAGTAATCGTACAAAAGTTCGATCTAACGATGATAGATTGAAAGGGCACTAAGAACGTAGTTGCATATTACTTATCTTGATTGCACTGGTATAGCAAAGAGGATGAATATGCCATATCCAATCATTTTCTTGAGGAAGACCTCTTTGCTAGTGTAGTGAATAACCAACCCATGGGAATGAATTGGTATAGTAGCATTCTCAGCTATCTCCTTTCCTAAAAAACACCACATGAGCTGGACTTTAGGAAGAAACAACAGTTTCTTCACAAAGCCAAGTACTTCATGGAGATCAACAGAAAGCTTTACAAATTCTATCCTGATGGCTTGGTTCGATGGTGTGTGCTTGATGTGGACCAACTAAGAGTTCTCCAAGATGCTCATGAGGGCCCTTGTGGGGATCACTATGCAGGGAGATGAACAACTATTAAGATCCTACTTGCAGGATATTACTGGCCAATACTATTTTGGGATGCCCATCAATTTGTCCAATCTTGTGATCACTATCAAAGTGATGGTGGAATGACTTCTAGAATGGAGTATCCGCAAAAATNTGTACATCATCTATAGCTGCACGATTTGTGCAACAACAAGTTGTAAATAGGTTTGGTGTGCCACATGCACTTATCTCGGATAATGGAACCCACATCATGGGTGCAACCTTTCGAAAATTGATGCAACGCTTAGGGGTTGAACATAAATTGACTACATCTTATCACCCCCAAGCTAATGGCCAAGCCAAGGTCACTAATTGGGAGATTACTTAAATATTAACAAGGACAATTAGCAAATATAGGTGATATTGGAGCACTAAGCTGAATGATGCTCTTTGGGCATACCACTCCACTTGGAAACTCCCTACAGGCTACTCTCCCTATGAGTTAGTATATGGAAAAATTCCAAAGCTTCCAATTCAAACTGAGCTCCATACACTATTCATGGCATGTGACCTTCACCTTGACCTTGATCTAGCACAAAAACAAAGATTGACAACTCTAAACGTGCTAGACGAAAACTGATTGGTCACCCTGTCATCAAATGAGTTGCACAAGACACATAACAAACAGTGTCATGACTTAAAAATATGGAAGGTTAAGTACCAACCAGGAGATAAGGTCTTTTACTGGAACCCCATACATGTGCCACAACACACAAAATTTCAAACATTATGGGAAGGGCCTTACATCATTCATACAACCTTCCCCTCAGGAGCCATGACCATATACAAACCTGAAAGCCCTGATACGAGATTATTGGTTAATGTGCAACAAACCAAACCCTTCCATGAACTTAGAACAGCTGGTGCACATAATACCTCTGAGAGAGGATGACCTCACTCATTATTTTGGATCTCCTCCTTTCAACTTAGTCATGGGGGAAATGGCCACCTATGCTGATTGATCAAGGCCCTCAGTTCCTTTTTAAGTTTTTTTTTACACATTTTTATTTTACAAACTTCTTTTATTTTCCTTGTTTTTGTTTTACAACATCATTTATATTCTTTCATTTCTTTGTGTGTTTGCTTATTTTGTTTCATTCGTCACCTAATAAGTGCTCCTGATGGTGGTATGAATTGTATTCCATTGATTGCTAACGTTTGGATTTTACCTTTAAGTTATGATGTTGATACTAAGGTATAATTCTTTTGATATAAGATGCAATGAGTCCATGTCATCCATGCATCGATAAATTTCTATGGTATCTCTTAGCTTGGAACTGTACAGTCCCTTTGTTTCAATAATAAGAACTATTAATGAATCGGTGACTGGGCATTTCTCAAACTAAGGAAGGCCTCAAGGATTGAAAAGGGTGTGACTTCAAGGGAACTTGATGCATTTGTGCTAGCCATTCTCTTGGGTGCTTAGATGTTTCCTTCTTAGGTTTTCCTTACCATTCTAACGTTGCTCCATTCTCAGGAAGCTAAACTAATAAAAATAATAAGTCTTTGCATGCTATGGTTCTCATGAAGAAAAAAAAAACAAAGAAAAAAGTGAAAAAGTGAAAAGTGAAACAAAGCACACCCCTTAGAAAAAATAATCATCTGGGCCATAAGCACTAGTTATGGAACCAAATAAACATGTTCCCTCTAACTAAGGCCCATCTCACTTTCTACTTTCTCCTCTTTTGTTTCGTCGGAATGGTGGTGACTCTTTGGCGGAAGCATTCTTGTTACTTCAAGTGGATGGATTGGCCAAATGTATTAATGCGAAGTCATTGGATATGGATTGTTTGAGTCTAGATTTGGAATGAGATCTATTAATTCACATTAACCACACATACACAAGGGGTTGTACATCACCTTGTTTTTGAGACTCCATTCCATTCTCTTCTTGCCATCATTATTTTCCCATGGTACACCTCATTGTCGGTTGTATCAATAGTCCATATTTTGGTTGATGCATTGTTTTCTTTTGGGTAAAATCTTGTGGTTAAGACTCTAACTCTTGTCCTACATGACATTCCTAGAGCCTATGGACTCTTTGAATGTGGGATTTTCAGAGCATTAAGGGCATGAGCCTGCTTTGGGGAGGACCCACTGACATTCATATTGGGTGCATCAGTTAATTTCTTTCCCTTAAACATTTCTGCAATCACTATTTATTATGTTCGTCTCCATCTTTAACATCCATTTTATAGGTGTTGTAGTTGTTTATTTTTCTCCATCTTTCTTATTCCTTATCTTTTTCCATTCTCTCACTACTGGAGGTTCGCTCTCAGTCATGGGGGTCTTGGTCCAATTTTTTCAATTTTCTCCTAACCCCTACACCTTGGGTAGCCATCAGTATGATATCTCTAGATCCACATTAGCCATATCACAACTCAGCCAATGGACCTTACACTGACGTAAGGTATTAACTACATTGTGATTCATTTACCCTTGCTAATATCAGATTGTGTTGTGTGTGCAGATGACAATCATACAACAACGGATTGGATCTAGAGGAAACACTTGGAATGGACTGGTGCTGAAGCAGTTATGCAAGGAACAAGATTGATGACGCACTTATGGATGAAAAATGAAAAGTGCAATCTTGGTGTCAGTAGCAAAAAACTTCTTCTTTTCTTTCTCTCTTCTTTCTTCTCTATTAGTTGACAAATAAGGCTAGATGTCAAATGTGCATAGTGTTTACTCTTGTTGTCATGAACACTAATTTTTTCATGTATTATAATGATGATTCGTTCACATGTCACCCCATTTACCATTAGTGTCATTCAAGTCAATAATCCCATACCTTCCCAATATTTTATAAGGAACTTAAGGATGAGTTTTCATTCAGTCATGGGGGTATGATGAGCCGCGATATCACGTCTTCTCCTGTGATATCGCATACGTAATCTCGTAGCCTACCACGATGCTTATAAATAAGAGGAAACTTTCCTAGTTTTAGACATCTAGAGTTAGTCCCTTAGCCAATCTATAGTAGTTTTACCATTCCAGAGTTAGAATAATTTCCATGTGTCCGCAGTAGGAGTCTCAAAGTGAATGGATCTTTATTTGAGAAAATTGTACCTGAGCACACATTTATGTACGACAATAAAGACAAAATTTTGGATAAACCTTGTAGCATATGGACTAAGTTAAATAAGATTTAATTATTGCTAAATTTTTAAATGCTTTCCTAGATAATTAATCTCTCTCAACCCCCAACTCTCATAGTTAAGTGCATTCAGTACGACCACTTTGAGCACGTGCGTTACGCTTGGTAATCCTAGTAGTGTTGCATTGGTTTAGGGTGTGTGCAGTAAGTGGAAATGGATACTGATGCTAGGATAATTAAAGCTTAGTTAGTGAATAGTTAAAAAAATTAGTTATTTAGTTCTCTTCACCTTTCCCTACTAGCATGGGCGTTAAAAAGATAAAGGATATAAAAATCACACACCTCAAGCTTACTTAACCATACAACCGTGACAATACAATTAAGCTTGGGAAGACAACGATTGATTAACCTTAAGTGTTCCATTAAGGCGCGTAAGCACTTAGTCCTTGGAGTTCGACCGGATCGCGCATGAGACACTTGTATTCGTATGGTTGAGTGTAGGGGTACCTCACCACTCATCACTAGGATTACCAAGTGAATATGTGCTATGCTTGAATCGGTCGTACTTATGTATTTAATCTATCTAACTTAATAATCTCATTAACTCAATTTTTGGAAAATAATTGTGAAATAATTAACAAATAATTGAAACCATTGAATGCATAAATAAAAGAGCTAATCTATCCAAGGTATTGCAAGGTTTATCAGAAAGCTCATATTTATTTCCACACACACTATTATGCTCAGGTACAAAAATGGTTGAATAAAGGTTTGTACGCTCAATGACTCCTGCTATGAGCACTCCGGGAAAAAATTCCAACTTTTCAATGGAAAAATGAAAGAGCTTCACTACAATTGAAATCTAGACTCCTCATAAATGCTGTAGGTAGGCACATATTTACAGGCGACGTACAAACACCACGTCAATGAGGCATTGTTGACACAAGTCAAGATGCATTGATGGAGCCTTGTGGATGAGGTGTTGTCAATGCAGTTGACTATATTAATGAGGCCTTGTCAATGTAGCCAACCAATGAAAACTCATCACTATGATTTTCAATAATGTCTAAACTACCAACATTATGTTGCTATTAAAATCTCCACAAATAAATACTAAGAATTTTTCTAAAAGTTCTACTATATCTCTACTTAAGAACTGCAAAGGATGATCACAAGAGAGCTCTATAGAATCATACAATGTAATATTTATAGGGAAAAAATAGTATATGGCAAGGAAAGCACATAAGATTTTTAGCCAAATATATTGTTTATGATCATTAATTTTTTATAAAAGCACACAATCTTCGAAATATTTCCTTACTAATACTAATGAAACTAAAAGGTTTGCCTCTTTACCCTACTCTTGTGTTTCTTGCAAAAAATTTAATAAATATAAGAACTACAAAATCTATAGAACCAACATCTTCCTAAGTTTCAAAAAAACAAAAAATATCAAATCTATTAAAGAAACTAATACTATTTAATGAAACAAATTTATTTGCAATTCCACCATCTATATTAGGAAATCCACACTCTAAGGTAATACATGTTTTTTGAATAATTTTTTACATATTGCTTATTTTTAATTGCTGCCATGTTGCTAGCATTTAGGTTTGATATAAAACCCTTTTCACCTACTACCTTAATCTTTTTCTATTTGTTAAATCCTTTCTACAAGTTCATTTTAAGTAAGATCCTCATTCATCTAAATACTTTTCCCATTTAAATTTGTAATAATGGTTTTGTTGATTTTTCATGGATTAATGACCATTCTATTTTTCTATTTCAATTTAAGCTTGCATATATTGTTATTAGTTCTAATATTCATAGTTAACTAAGATTCAATTATCTATGAAATGTCAATAATAATTTTTCGTGAGAGCAACTAATTATGGTCATAATGCTACCTTAAGGCAATGAACTTTTTCACAAGAGTTATTACGGGTATGTCTTGGTTGGACTTTGTCATGCGAAATAAATAATTTTTGTTATAAGCTTAGGTCACAAGAAGAATTTTTTCACGAGAACTATTAGGGAAAAATGATGTAGGCCACACATATGCATGACAAACCATGACAAACCATGAGAAATTATCTCTACTATGCCTTAACTTCCATGCATTCCTAATGTGCCAACTTATGCATATTCCATTCCATGACCATTACATGTCCTTGGGTCTTGGTAGGTAGGGGTGGATCCAAGAACACTTTTTTAAATAAAATAAAAAATGAATTTATCATACCACTATTCTATATGAACAAATGAGATTAAAATCATTTTTTATTTTATATAAATATGTGTTCTTGGGTTTCACCTTGCCAACTAGTGGGCCCATTGGTAGGCAGGGTGGGATCCAAGAACATATAAACATGGCTAATGATAGTCATCAAATATGCATGAGTTAGCACAATGGGCATGTATGGAAGTTAAGGGATGGCAATAATAATTCCTTTAATATTGGCTTTGCATACCACTATTCTATAAGCACAAATGAGATTGAAATTATTTTTTATTTTTTTTAATTTAAACAAATATTTTTGGGTCTCATTGCTCTTTGCCAACAAGTCCACTGGTAGGCAAGGGTGAGACTAAAGGACATATAAACATGGTTAATCATAGTCATTGAATATACATAAGTATAATGAGTATGCCTAGAAGTACAAATGTTCTTGGTTCCCACCACTACTTGCTAACAAGCTCACTAGTAAGTAGTGATGAGACTTAGGAACATGTAAACATGGCTAATCATGATCATTGATTATGCATAATTTGACACAATGAAGTTAAAGGCATAGCAAATACAATTCTATTCAACCCTTACAAATGTAGGATCCCTCCCAAAGTGTCCCAAACTTAGCCTTTTAGGGGAAATGACTAGGACAAAACTCAAGAAAAACCCTTATATGAACAATATATATTGCAATTTATTTTGTAATCTACCTCTATTTCTATTTCTATTACATGTAATTTTACTTTCAGTGTTGTAACACTAGAAGTAGAACTCCTTCCATCTTTTAGCTATGCCAAAAATAGTGGTACCATAACTCAAAAAATGCATTCATGATTTCCCTCATCTCTTGGAAATCATGTCAAGGTCTTTCTATTTCTATTGGTTTCTTTTTTTGCTATAATTGTGATTTTTATTAGTGAATAAAATTTTTTTAAACTCAAAGCTTTTCCATACAATTTTCACTAGAAAAGGATTCAAGTAACTCCAAGAAAATAACAAATTATAGAAAATCTAATTTAGTAATATTTATAAAATTGAAAGTGAAATTTTATACATGATGAGTTGTAAAATTAACATTAAAAATTTACTTTAAGTGTTATTTAATGTGGTAGATAAATGTGGTATTCATTTTCTTCTTCCATGTTATTTGTATATTTCCCACTCTGCATATTTGATCTTCATAAAAAATTTTGATGATGAGATCTACTTTTATGTAACACTGCATTATAACCAATAAGAAATAGAAATGTATAAATAGTTTGACATTGAACTAAAGCTTTATTAATACTAGTCAAAGAAAAATACTTTTTCCCTTCTACATTAGTTTTTGAAATACAAATTACAAAATTTAGAATCATAATAAAAGATGTACTCCTCAATACAAAAATTCTTTTATTAGATTGGATATGAATAGAAATAAGGAAAAAAAATGCCCCAAGAACAAAGGGTCCTTTATTTCCCAAGTAACTAAAGAAATATTCACAACTGTCATAAAGGAGAGTGAACAACTATAGCCAGCACTTAAGAAACAAAAGAAATGCAACAAAACAATTAAATATAAAGAATGGATCCATAAGTTATGCCAGAGGCCAAATAAAATTGGGAAAGAAAAGAAAAGAAAAGTCCTATTTCTTCTTCATCAGTGATGCATAAAAGGCATAACAAAAGATAGTAGAGGAAAAATGAGAACCCTTGCAAGAGTGGGTAGAAATACAGAAGTAGATCCAATCTCCATTGATGGGCTTGGAGCCAAGGCTGATTCTCTGAATTGCTATGATAAAAATCCTGCCATCATCATAATGCAACCATAAACATTACCAAAGATTTTTTTTTGTTACCATTTTAGACTCTGAAAAATTTTGAAAGTTCTAGATAAATGCAAATAAGAATGCTCCAAGAATCAACTTGAAATTAGAAGAGAATGAAGTAAAAGTAAAATGAAATAAGAAGCCGTATTGTGTATCATGATTTGAAATTAGAAATGGGTATCTTAGAAGCTCAAACTCTAGCTTGTGCTACTGAGGGCTTGCCCTCCCTTAGTTGTCTCTACCAAAAGGTTTCACATTTTGGAGACCACCCCTAAGAGCATACCTCTCTTCTACCGAAAGGTAAAAGACACTTAAAAATTTGAGGTCATTGGTGGGTGGTAGTTTTCACCCTGGACCTTAACCTCTTCCACCTTCCAAGGGAGCCTGGTTCCTAGGGCTACTCTTTGGGAAAGCAACCTTCCCCATCATTGGGGCACTAGTTATAGTTTTAATGATTATCATCTCCCCTTCAACATTTTTCTCTATCATTTCCCCATCTACTCCTTACTCTAACCCATCAATAGCAAAGGCTTTCGAGATCATGACTCTACAACAACAAGAGCCCAAAGTGGAGTAAAATAGCCTAGCCAAGTACCAAAAGCTATTAGTGACCACTATGACTTTTCTATGTTTTTACTTGGACCTTTCAGTACTTAGCTGGGTTGTTTTGCTCCACTTCGAGCTCCTGTTGCTATAGAGTCATAACCTTGAAAGCCTCCACAATAAGAGATAGACACTGTAGCATAGCCTTAAATAATAAAGCCCTAAAGACCAAACAAAACTATCAATACCTATCGATAAAGCCATAGGTATACCATGCAAATACTAGAAAAATGGATAAGCCACAATTGTTAGTTGGAGTGAACGACTCCATTTCCCCCACTCACAAAAAAATCCTTAGAGTGGATAATAGATTGGATGAAGGTTTCTTCGGGCATGATTTCTGTGCCATATTGAAATGTTGATGAAGGTGATAGGCAGTGGAGAAATAGTAACTCAATTGGCCTACATTATTGTGACCGATAATATGTTGCAAAGCTTGGTTCGTTCTTCGCCAACGGTAGGATAGGATGTGGTAGTGAGCACCAATGAGGTACTTAGTTCTCCTACTCTCCTATAGGCACCCTTCTTATTTACAATAAGCAACACATTGACTGCAAAATTTGACAATTGCTCTTGGGAGGATTTGAGTGAAGATGCAATTGAAGTTTGGTCTTATTAGTTTGTTGAGGGAAAAGACTATATGGTCATTGAGTGATAGGTCCATCATTGGGTTATCTTTCACATATAGATAGTAAAGGTATAGATTTTCCCCATTTACCTAAAGAGGTAAGGGTGGCTTCCTTACGTCACTACAGTCTTTTAGTTAGATCTCTCATCATTCTACCATTTCATGAAGTAGTAGATTGTGTGGTTAGCTAGTTGAAGGGTTTGAGTACTTCTATATGTTGGATGAGCCCAGAAGTTATGCAGTACCATTGTCAATGACAATATGACTATGGTAGTCATAGTTTTTCTAGTAACTTACTTGGTTATGGCACTTATTCTTTGGTAGCTTAATTGGCATTTAATGGGAACTTAACAAATGACACTACCATTTTCCTAGGGCCAACTACATAGAGGTTTTCTTGAGTTTGGGTAATAGGACCATTGGTCCACCTAGAAAGATTTTCATACTTCTAGTTGATGTGGTCATTTCCAGATTTCATTATTATTATTGAGGGCTTACGGGGAGTTCTCCCATGGTTATTCACCATATTTATTTAGTCGCATAAGTCTTTCACTATAGGAACACTTATATTACGTAATATTGAATTTTGGTAAGATTCTATTCTATGACTAAAGTAGTGGGTTGTTGATTCCTTCCATGCTCTACTTGATGGAAGAAATATGCTTAGTAGAGCTTATCTCTATGATTCACTATAGGATTCTTTTGACATATTAGCAAATTCCACCATATATTCACACATATATTGCAACTTCCATATGTTTGACTCATTGCATGTCATCTCTACTAGGAATGATTGGGGTAACTTGAGGACTTGTTCCCCACTAAAGCCCTTTATCACTCTCACTTTCTCTCAACTCTTCCAATTACTCTTTCATTTTACAACATTACATCTTCTTACCTAGTCCATCTAATATACCATGCATGTGATGCCTCTTCTAGTAATTATGGATCATTAGGTAGATAGGAAAACCATTTGTCCACTACTTGGATTGCTATTGATGGATGTGAGCAGTGAGTAGTCCATATCAAGCTGCAACATCTTCAAAGGTGTCGTTGTTTAGAGGAAGTTGCATCCCTAAGGCTCTTAAGTAGAATGGTAAGATAGCTAGGTCAATATGTTGATAATAAGTGAGGGTAAGGTTACAATAAGCTCATTCTTCGAATGAGCACATTGCATCTTCTAAATTTCAACATTTTCCTTAGCACCACTTTCTTCAATAGAATCCTTAATGCATTATTGGTATATAGTTCTTTCTTTGACATATATAGTTCCAACATATGAGCTCATGTTTCACACGACAAAAAGAGTTTCCTAGTAGCCATGACCAAGCCAATCCAGAGAGGTTAAGGGAAAGCTAGTTTGGGATGTGTATTTTGCATTCCATTTAGTTATGAGGTGCTTGAATGAAGCTATTATTCTTACCTCATTGCCAAACATTCTAACATGTAATCCCAAATGTTGCCCTTTCTCCTCTAGCTCAAGTACTTGGTGTGTACAGCTAAGACCCAAAGTTCTTATGTTTTGACTTAAAAGTTCTAGCACCTTTTTTTTAGAATATTCATTGGAATTTGGAATACCAAAGTAGAAATCATTCATGTACATAAGATACAAGTACTCCTGCAAAGAGTGATTGTGATCAAAGTTACTTAGGTAGATGTTAAGGAGAGTCGATGATATGCTAGCCCCTTGTTGAATTTACACCTTAGCAATTTTGTAAGAATGTCCACCATAAAAAAGGCTTGGATAATATTTTCTAACAATGATTCTACATGGGGATAACTTGGGGACTCGTTCCCCACATTACCGAGGAATATTCCATTGGGAGATTCTTGTTGAACAAGGTAACTTGGGGACTCGTTTCCTATTAAAGCCCTCAACACCCAACCAGAATCATAGTAAGAACCATGGAGTAGCCTAATTGGCAATGATCCAAGTCCATACCTACTGACCAAATCCAAGACCATAAAGCCAGTCAAGGAGACATAATCAATTAGAACACACATCAGCTAGGCATAATACAACAATATTTATCCTTCTTTCCTAGATAACTTAGGCAGTTAGATACCTTGAATGGTTATTATCAATAAGAGAATACCACTAGACTTTCTTGATGTAGTTAATCAACTACTTTCTGTCTTAATTTTATAAACCAAGTTAAGCCACAATACCATAACATAAGTGACTGAGGTAGGAAAAACAACTCCCCCCTTTTTGTCCAAGGGAGTAATTGATTACTCCTTTACCTCTAGACTTGGGCAGCAGTTGCCATCTTGGCTTACTTTGAGTGCTATCACAAGGTTCTTTTGTGAAACTATTGGATTTCGAGCTGTAGTTGATAGTTGGCGGGCATAGAAGTGATGCATGTAGTTTGGTTCCTTGAATAGGATGCACCTTAATTTTTGATTCCTGTCTTCTCAACTTTCTAATTTACGTGACTTTCTTTTAGGAAGCTGTGAAATAGTTCCTTTGTAACCAAGGAAACTTAGGGACTCATTCCCCACTAAAGCCATCATGTAAGAGATCTTAGCATTTATCTAGTCAACAAATTATATAATCATGCTAGTGAAGGGAGTCAATCAAGATATATATATATTTCAAATTAAATCATACATATCTACTTGCTAGAACACTCTCATCATTATGAGCATTAAGCTAGAGTCTCAGTGTACCAAGTAGTCTTTATATTATTGTTAGTAATGTAAATTATTGAATCCATTTGTTTGTGTGTGTCACCTTTACTAGGATACTATCTCATAGTATTATCCTCCCTAGTTGTTACTAGCATTATCTCCATGAAATTAGTTCATACTTTCATGATCTTAGTGTGCACAAATTCCACTTTATGTGATCCAAATGCTAGCACATTTGGTAAGTTAGGTCATGATACCACAAGGAGGGAGTGAGAATACCAAGGGATATTTAGATATTATATAGTAAGTTTTCCTAGTAAGTTTTTATTATATAGTATTAGTAGTAAGTTTCCCTGAATCCATCATACATATAGACTTTCTAATAGGTAAATAGCTTGGTGTGCATGTTAGGTGGCTAGTTTTGGTCACTCGATCCATGTATAGGCTTGATTTACCCCATTAGCTAGATCATTAGTACATCAATATAATCTTTCTTTATGTATTTCTAATTACTCCAACTAACTTTCTATTCACTTCACACTTCCTTAGCTATAGGTTCCATAGGTCATTAGTATGCCTAGCCATGTTATGGTACATGATTTCACTTATTCCTACATAATTGGTATATTATTGATTTTATAAATAGATTTAAGCATTGCACGTTTGTAGACTCAAAATATTTCCTAGTAGTGATAGCTAGTTGATAGCTTGAGACTACCAAACAATCTCTTCCATGTAGGTTCCTTAGGATTGTGGTGACAACAAAGCTCTTTTATTATTAACTCAAGCTCATTGTAGCTAGTGATTCTTAGTTGGCCACTGGCACACAGATAGCTATTCCACATGATGTTGACTTGTCTCTTTCAGCTATCATCCCCACCTAGTCCATTAAGTAAATATGTCATGGCAAGCTTCACAAAGTAATTTTGGATAAACAGGATCACCCTTTCCCCTTTAGATGCACATAGAACGTAATATATCATGTTGGATTTCAAAAGTTGGTTAATTATCCTAATAAGCTTTAGGGCATCAGAATTGTAATGAACTGACCAACTTTGGTTTTCATATTTAACTACTTGACATTTGAATAGGAGGTTCTAAGGAAGTCTTTCCTTCACCTTTTCCTTAGATGAGGTTACCTTAAGGCCAAGGAAGAGGCTTGATTCATGGTCCTCCAAAACCTCCTTTTGGTAGGACAACCCTAATTAAGAATGAAGGCAAAGTAAACATGCTTGTGTCTGTGACCCATTCCCATTATCAGGTCATCCATGTACATAAGGAACATTTGGGATTCATGTTTCTCATCATATGAGTTTCAATCAAAGTTTACGAGTATGGGATAAATTGCCATGCCATGCCTACCTCACAACATGTGTAGTCCTTGCCTTCCTTATCTAGAATAGAGGTGGTTAGATAGTCACTAATTAGCTAGATGATCTCTAGTGCCATTTGGTATCCTTTCATTACTTTTAGAAGGTTTCTATGTGGGATGTTATCGAAGTAGCTAGTTCTGCTTATTTTCCCCTATTGACGAATGGTGCTATAGTAGGTTATGTAATTGTGGGCTTTTCTAAACCCATGAGATGTTTCAGAGAATGTATGATCATAGACGTAAGACATAGATAGATGCATACCTTGTAGCACTAGTCTATTCATGAGAGTAAGAATAGTGAAGGGCCTTAGACCCACTTTACTAGGCACCTTCAGTATGTATCACCTATACATGGAACTAAACCAATATCTATCTTGGCTTATATCGTAAAATACATATCAGATATCTTTTGAAGAAAGTGATGAGTTTTATAATTTGGGATTCTAGATTAGTGCTTATTAAATTCCATAGGCTAGATGATTTCAATCATATTTTTTCATATTAGTTATCATTATTGTATGTTAACATAGGTAATAATTACAAAGAATTTTACTTGATCTTAGAAGTGCTCACTAAACCATAACTCCTAAGAGAAGTGTGGAGAAACTGACTTGCTTCTATTCTGCGGGGAGCTCACTCTTTCAAAATTTCTTACTTCCTAACTTTCACCACTGGCCCCTAAGACCATACACCAACTCAACATAGGTTTGCCGATATCCTTTTAAGATGATCAACACCATATTAAGAGATTAGAGAGCATTCCATCTAGCCACCCTTGTAGTAGTTAGCTGTGTTCATTACTAGATCCTATCTTGCCACTCATTAGGCCATCACATGTCATCCCCAATTATATGCTCATATCCTATTTTTGTGATATACTTACTTGTGATTCAAAGTTATATAGGTGGCTAGTAGGTAGTGTAAGCTAGTTTAGGATTGCAACAATAGTCTTGAGATAGTGGCAAATTTTGACTACCTTTCTTCCCATGAGCACTTTCTAGTTGAAGATCTAGAGGGTAACATAGGGTGACTAAGGTGGTTACGATGCTACATTTTCATGAAATGCATACTTAGGGCCCTAGCATGGGTGGGGAATGAACTACATGAGTTCCCCCACTAACATGAGGGATAAATCCTTGAGTTCCTCCGAATGACCAAGGTAACTCTGGGAAACTAAGGCATTTACGGTGCTAAGTTTCCATGAAACACATACTTAGGACCCTAGAATGGGTGGTGAACAAACTATGTGAGTTCCCCTAAATGACTAGGGAATATCCCATTGGAGAAAAACAACCCCATGTAATAAGGTATCCTACTTTGTGAGTTCCTGCTATGTACATTCCTTATGACATAGCACGGTAACCTCAATAGTCATCCTACATCATCCCACGATCATATCTTTTCATCAAAGCCCATACCTTTCGACATGAATGTTTACTGCGTAAGTTTTATTGACATATTCTATACATAATAATGAATGAAATTTTGGACTTTTATATGTTATTTTGATTTACATTTGTGATGGCTTTAGCATGAAATGAGTCCTTGAGTTCCCCCTCATTTGTCATTCCATTTTGGTGGGGGTGCACACACGAAACATAGAATCTCTAGCTAACTAATAGAATCTTCCCAACTACCTCTTTTTTGGATCACAACCAAACCTTACACCATGCGTATAACCAAAGGAATGCAGGTTGTATTATATATAGATCACCTTCCCAAATGAGGAAAATTAAAGTAATTTAGTTTTGCTTACTTAGTTGGGTAGTGGTATTAGAAAGATGGGTTGGGATGCTAGAACAGAGAAGAGATCTTGTGGTTCTTGGTCTCATTCTTCCAGGGTAGTATGTAAGTGTCAGAGAATATGCCTTGGGTAGCTTACTTCATAGAATAATTCTACTAAATGCCTATAATGGAAGCAGTCTACTATGACAAGGGTATTGCAGAAAATAGAAGAATTAGTACTTAGTCTAAGATTACGCAGTCTACTATGACATTACTAGGTGTACTGGTCTAATCAAAAAATTGTCAACCGATTCCTCTCCTATGATATCAAACTCGAGCAACCTATCATTTCTCTTACACTAGAATGGATTGGGAAGACTATGAATTAGTTGTGAATAGAGGACTGGTAATCAATCTTCCCTCTCATCTTGGTGATGGACTAACTTAATCAATTTAACATCTACTTTTTTACTCTATGGTAGGTTGGTTAACCAGAATAAGAAATCTACTAGTGAAGCCAACAACATTAGTTGTGTTTCTGTGAAACACATGTACATACTATGCTCTGTTAACTCTTGTTATTATGTAGGTAATAGATGTTGCATTAAGAATCAATGTCCACTAAGTACCTTAGTCTTGTTTCATGGAAATGCACACAGGGTAGGCTGGTCTTCCTAATCTATGGTTAGTTGGTGCCCTAACTCCAGTCTATCTTCCCAATTTGTATCCTAATCTATCTCCCCTACTGGGCTAGTCTTCTATCAATCATGACTGTTGGTTATGTCTAATCCTTGGTGCTAAGGGACTTTAGCTGGGAAACGACTAGGGTCACTTGGGGTTGTTTGGGGGAACTCAAGGAATCATTCCCTGCTAAAGCCCATTGTGTGTGTTTCATAGAAATGTAGCACAATAACTACCTTAGTCACCCTACATTACCCTAGTTCTCTATAATTGCTAATGAACCTACATTACCCTAGGTGTTCCCCTACTAATGCACCTATGTTGCCTTGTTTCTAATGTAGATTCTGGAAGTTGGCTTGTGGGGATGTTTGGTTGGTTGGAAGGTGTGGGAGGTTTGTGTAGGGTATCTTACTCTTACCTTTCATGTAGGGTGTCTTACTCTTACCTTTTATAAGGTTTTGTCTCTTTTTGGTATGTATGTCACTTCACTTTCTTAGGAGTGTAACAAGTGGGCTATGTAACCAAAAAAAATGATGTTGAAATTTCACCTATTTGTATCTATTTAGTAATAAGCTTTCTACTTTCTTTGATCTCACTAAGACCTTTTCCATTTGCTGGTTTGACTTATCCAAAAAAATTTTTGGCCCATGAATGTGGTTCCAATCCTTTCGATGATGCTAGAAGTCATTTCAATATATGATTTTATATAGTTTCTATTTCATTTATTACCTCTTATCCGGAAGTAACCTTCTCCTCTCCTTAGGTAGTCCCTCTCAACAAGATTTATTTGTTTAGATCTTGGTCCATGATTGCTTTTTTATTGATTTTGATTATTGAATTTCTCCATGAATTGAAGAAGGGTGCTTTAGATTGGGGATAACCAGAACAAGAAATATGCATATACAGAATATCATGTTGAAACTAGTTTGATGGTTGTTCTCCATTAACCATAAGGATATAGCGAATCTATTACTAATACCCCTACACTTTATGATATCTATTATTAACTTTTTGCTTATTTGTACTCCGTACTTCAAATTTTCCTTGTGCAATACGAATTTTTAAGGGTAACATATGGTGACGTAGGGAGCAGGAACATCCCCTATGTTACCCTAGTTGTTGCCTAGCTAAAGTAAGGAATTTCCTGTTGGTCAATTCCTATTTCAGAGGGTTACTCACCCCGTAAGTTCCTTGACCCTATAGAGCCTTACATTACCCTGGTTGTTCCCTAAGTGCACATTTCATGAAAAAACTTATTGTAACCTTTGTCCCCCTTAATTGCACTTATCTGCCACCTTTTATTTCTATTGTATACCATTGTAGTGTTTACTTTGAATCTATTTTTTCCATTTTGAATTTGGTATACTACCTTCTGCACATTTCACAGGAATGCTTCTTATAACCTTCCTTTGGATTTTGGGATGGCCCATATACTTAGGGACCTGTGGAGGGTAATGTAAGGGTCATTCCTTGGCTAAAGCTCCACCCACCAGGTAATAAAGTGCCTATATTGTGGTCAAATGATGGTCAAAAAGGGTCAATCAACAATGATAGCATTACGAAGTGCTCAATCCTTTAAGGGGAAGGGGTCAGTGACTTGCTAATTGGTTGAAGCCAAACTAGCGTGATTACGACAAGTTCTTCTTAGAGGAGGCAATGGCACCACTCTAGTGGAAACATTAACATTTACATGTAGACAATAATGGTAATAATATATTATCTCATTTGAGTGTGTACTTAGAACACTCTTTACTACTCTAGCATACATGGGTGGGGACTCCAATTGTGAATTATGATTTGAAAATTCTTTCGATAAAAAGCAACTTCACTCTATCTTTCTATTAGAAATATTTCCTTATTTTTACAAATGAAAAGGAGAAATATCACTTATATGTGAAGCAATACATGATGGAAATAGATATCCAAAAGCATGAAAAATGGTAATAGGTTGGATTGGATGTGATTGGTACTTAAGATATTGTGTTTGGAAAGGTAGATAGGTTATAGTAAGATCATTCTTTAAGTGAGTTCACGATGCCATGATAGAAAACAACACAAAACCATGAAACATTGAGCTTACCATGTTGCATTTCCATGAAACGTGCATAGCCCCACAACATAAAAAACAAATTTGTGAAACATGCACTTTTTGGGTAAGCCAATTCGAGTACATAAAACTCATAGCCCTTTTTTGCAAGCCAATAGGTTAAGGTATACACATGTGAATCTAAGACTTTAGTTGAACTGAATAATATTGGCCATAACCAAAGGGCTTAACCCATCCAAGGTTTGGTAGCCGCTATTCTTACCCTTGTAAGGCTGCAACAACCTATAGAAGACCCAAGTTTGAGGGCTAAGTCCATCCATCATAAAAGTAATGGATAAGACAAGTGTAGAGGCTACTCCAACAACAATACAACTAGACATCAATTGGCATGTTTGACAACTTCCTTTTTTTTATTATTGCACAAGGTACCATAGGCTAAGGAAATCAAAAAAAAAAAAGGAAATCAAACCAAACAAAAAGCTCCAATACTGGCTAACACTTCTAGGAACTTTCTATAACTCACTCCATGTATAGGGGTATGTTATCTCTTACAAAGTAATACTAGGAAGGCTTTGAGATGAAAGTACAAAGGAAAAGGTTGTTTTCCTTACTCACCATTACTTTGTTTTAATTTTCTTTCTTTATTGGATATAGATGTTAAGATGGAAGCTTTGCAATATAAGTTGATATTTATCAAATATAAGTTTATTTATAAAAGTAAATCAAGAAAATATATCATAAGTAACTATAACAAGATGCAAGTAAGAATGTATGTGAATAGGGAAAGCTCCACTGATAGTGTCTGGACTAGTACCAATGTGATTAACAGGTCCAATACACATCTTGTTACAAGGCTCACTTTCAAGTTTCCTTAACCTATACTTCCTAAAATGATGTAGGTATGAAGAATGATAATGACCACATTTATTATATAAGTATGTATAGAAACCAATGCCAGGGAAACCATTAAGTTACTTGTATTCTATATGTATGCAAATAAGAGAATTGGGGGCAACGAGAGCCTAGAAATGACACTTAGATATCTAAGGGAAAGCACAAATGACATATGGGATGAAGCTTTGCACCCAATGACCTTGTGATAGGTGAGCAAGGAAGAAGATTGTGGGGTTACCTAGGAACATGTTAGTCACAAGTTAGCCATTCCAAATATTGAGTCCAAGTTGAATAACTCTATACACATCTAGTTCATAGCATACAACTTCAATTTGTTTGAATGCTAGTAAAGAGAGTTTCCCCTCTGTATACTATAAAAATAGGCAAAGATCCCCTTGTCCCTAGAAAAAATTGATATTCTTTACATTGATTGACTTGGACCCCTTATCTTATTATACTAGGAAAATGAAATAGAGGAATAAATTAGTTATTGGCTACTCAGATAACCAACACAAGGATAAACCCAAAAAATAGTCACCCACACCGCTCATTTGGGAATCAACGAAATGACAAAAAAGGGCTTACTATGGGGTTACTGATATCGCCTTGATTACCACTTGACTAAGACCACTCAATGAGGGGGACGATGGGTTGCAATAAGAATTTTTAAGAAACATGCACTTATACTGCTCACTCACACTAGTGTAATGTAGGGTGACTATGGGAGCAAGAACACCCTCAAAGTTACCCTGGTCATTTCCTGGCTAAAGCCTTAGAGTGAACCTGGTCGTTCAAGCTCTAGAAGGTTCTTTTTCTATATAAGGTCTCCATATTGAGTGATTTCTACCTAGAGTTATTAGGAGAGGAGTTATTTTTGCAGTCTTCCATTTTTTGTTGGGTTGGTTGATTGATTTTATCCCTGTTATTAATGAGGGCATAGAAAGATGCACCCAAAAGTTTATTAGAAAAAAAGTGATAAGACATTCAACTATGTTGCAATAATATAAGATAAGGTAAGTTACTTATGTATACAGACATTTACTAGATCTTTCTTAATAAGAGCCTTTTTGACTCAGAGAATACAATGCATGGGTTACGAGTTACTTATACACACACACACACACACATGAATATACAAACTAAGATACATACCTGCATGCATAATAAATCCATTTGATTAACAATGCTTCGAAAGCAAGCTACTTCCTATCACCACTCGACTTTGTTGAGTGTTCATTCAATAGCACTATATCGGGCCTCTCATATTGGTCAGTATTGGATGTATCATTAGGAGGATTTTTTTTAGGTAAGCTCTTTTGCAGAGAAGAGATCCCTTACCCTTCACTAGCCAGGTCCTTTCCATTACATCCACAAGTTTCTTGGCAAGTACTATGGATCCTTTGACTCTTGACTTCCTTCCCTTGTGTTGGGTCTCATTGGTGATGCCTGTAGATTCCAATGTGCTTTGAGATGACTATCTCTTTTTCTTAATTTGCTCTTGGTCACTTTGCTATGTCTAGCCTTTCCTATAGGTACCTTTGAAAGGTGGGGAGTGTTACAATGTAACGTACATTTGTTCAGGGTTGGTGACCTAATGAAATTGACTTAGCTTCATTGAAAGGCCTCATCTCTAAAAGCATTGATTGGCTCACACATGGGCAAGCTCAAAGCATGTAGGGAAAATCATTCCTCCCCTCACCTTGCTATTATGACATGCTATGTTTCCCTTCTTCGTTCTTGAGTAAGGGTGGGTCGAATTCTTTTTTTGTGGATCACGAGCACACTAATCCCTACAGGTTGTAGTAGTTCACCTTACCTAAATTGATCATCATATCAGTCCCTAAGACTAGTTGGAGAGGCTCGACTTGAAAACTATACATGAAGCTGTCACCTCATATGGCTCCTCCCAAGATTAGAGATATTGGCTTGGTTCAAAGAACAATATGGCGGTAGGAAGGAGGAATGGGGATAATAAGAGGAGAGCTTTGCATAGCAAGAAGGATCTATATATCAATACTGAATGCTAGTTATATCGCATATATAAAATTGATTTGATGTGAAGCACCTACCTTACCCATGCCCCACCCAACCAAAAACCAACCAATTTGTCTACTCAATGAATCAATAAAACTAAGGATCTTGCAAAGGTAGGCCTTTGATGCTTGCTTGGGCCCCTTCAGGGGTTAGAGCAAAGAACAAAAGGAGAAATGATAGAGCAAAATGTTAAATGGAAAATGATAGTAGGGGAAATGTTGAAGGAGAAATGGTAATAAGGGTCTACTCTACTTTTGAAGGGTTGAATGCCTTGTAAAAAATTAAATCTACCTCTATGGAAATAGGGAAACAAAGAACCATTATGATACATAATCCTAAATAGGAAACAGAGAACCATTATGGTACATAACTCTAAACCCCACAAGAAACAACACTACCTACTAGCCCATTATGGTAATTCCGTAAGAGGCAAAATGCATTTCTTACTTTAGTATTAGTGTCAAGTAGTCTATATTCTATAATACTTTATTTTTTCCATGCTCAATTTATAAATTATCTTATTTCAATTTCTTTTCCTAATATAGGTAGGGGCCATAACAATTGGGAAAAAGCATTCATAAATTTCAAGAGACAATAATAGCTTAAATGGTAAATTTTTTTCATTTCAATAGCATTCTTAATGTGACACTCATTTAATTTTAATTTTGACAAGTTTGTTATTACCAAATTTAATAGCTAGGGCCTACTCATAAATTAGTAACAAAATTGCTTTTCATTAAAATGGTTTTCTAAATCTACTTATAGGGATGGCCCACTTAAAACTATATGCTTTCCAAATCCTTGTAATGATGGCATATCATGTTACTTAAGAATTAAGAGCCATTTCATACTACAAAGTTTCTATTACTTATGAGACAACAATACTTATTACATTTAAGTCCTCTAGTAGGGATAGTGGTGATCCAATCTATGATAGTTCAAATGAGAAAGGGACAGTAAGAAAGCTCCACTCCACTCCATTAAAAAATGTGATAAGTTTGTACACATCAACATGACACCTACCAAAGCTACTAGGTTCATGGTCATCTTACTATTGACAGTGCTTTGATATTCACTTTTTAGCTTTGTACCAACAACAACAACAGAAGAAGCAAGTCTTACATGAGCTTGTTATCTTTGTGAAACTTAATCAAAAAATTATTAATTATTTTTTAAATATACATATCATTAATGTAAATCAAATCTTAAATCCATGAAAATACAACCATCATTGCATAAATGAAATTTGAAAGAAATGTATGTGTCATGTGAGTGATTGATTTCAAAACTCAAGTTGTGGCAGACGGGTCAAAAATATGGAACTGAAATTATTACCATACCCAAGCTCAATATTATTATGCAAGCAATTTTCTACTTGTTATCCCAAAAGTCTACATGAAAATGAAAGAGTGGCATGTTGTGACCTATCCATTGGTTGTTTCTGCTTGCAATTCCAAGCTACCATCATTGCGTTAACTAGCCCTGCATCTCTTCTGGTAACTTAACTATGGATTAATCCAATATTTCTCATAATGCTAACCCTGACCAAGTCAATTTTTTGGGTCTGGATTTGTCATGTTCTACAAGTAGAAAAAAATGGGACAGACTAGCAACCACAACAATAGCAAGTTTTCAATTAGTGGCGTCATATACCATGACCTTTAGTTTTTTTTTTCATATTTCAATGGAAAAAACATAGGCTAAATGTAGCTTCCTCTTTTAGAAACATGTAGTAGCTTTTTTGATGGATTTAAACTTGAAAGTTCAAACCAAGCATAACACATGCACTAGTTATTTTATTGAAGTGTAGAAATCATTACTCTCCCACACTACCAGTACTTCCTAATTTTATTTACGTAGTTCATTTTAGAGTTCTTTCTTAGAAAAATCTATGATTAGTTTCTTAACATGCAATCTTGATCGAATCCACTCACTAGAGCTCTATCTTTTAGTATGTCAATTTATTTTAAGGATGCCATGAACTGTGCCAAATTTCTTAACATTGCCAACGAAGGGCATATTTGAACATATTCACTCCAAAGTCTGGAATGATAACTACCAATGGCCTAGGAAGTAGTGCTATTTTTGTCATCATGCACTTGTTGCAGAAAAGGATGGTATTACCCATGTACCAAATAAATAGGAATACCAACTCACATCATGCATTAGAGACCAACAGTTTGTGGCATCCCATAGCCATTGATACCTAACAAGGATGAAATTTAAGAAGTTGTGTGAAAAGGAATGTGCATTGTGTTAACATCATGTAATAACACATAACACCCATAGGTAGGAAGCAAGAGTTAACACTCGAAGCATGTAACAACTTGGTGGAAAAATGGAAGGGTAACTTCTCTTATTTTTTATTCCAAACAATTTATCAATTGTTAAAAATTCAAGTTGCATGTAGATTGACATAGACAATTATCAATAAATTAATGCATAATGATGAAAATTATGTGATGTAAAGAATGGCCCAAGGATCTAGCAAAAGGAGAATGCCAATATGATGATTGACATCTCTTAATATGCTATGCATCCAAAGCACAATACAAAAGCAAAAACAACTAAAAATTAAAATCATATCCATGGTCATCTAGCTTAGCAATAAGCCAATTAATTTAATCACTCACTTAGTAGTCTTAAATTATGCACAACCAAAATGTATTGCATCATAACGAAGTCAAAATCAAGAAAGCATATTATTCGTGTACCTAGAAGATTGCAAATTGAAATACAAAATAATACATAATATCTACATTTATTCATAAAATCATTACCATTGACACAATACTTAGGGTTCAACAAGCAAGAAAAATTAGAAACTAGATTGTCCACATTAATAAACTTCTTCACATAGACAACTAGAAAATAGGTATAAGAATCTTACAAATAAGTATTTCACAAATCAAATTATCAAAAATTTTAATAAAATAATTAAAAATAACTATGAAAACCAAATATTAGTAGAAAAAATCTATACACGATTCCTTTGATGCAATATACAGGTCTAATTTATGGATTAGATGTTGATTTTTCTTAGACCATAATTGATTAGCGACAAGGTACTCCTATACCCAACCATACCAATCACAAGTGTTCACACACAATCTCGTTAAATTCCATAGACCTTAAGTTTTTAAGTACACTAGTTCTAATATGTGAAATCTAATTGGGATGATCATTGTCTTCATATTTCCACTCGTGAGGTACAAGTATATGGTTAAGTGCAACTGAGGTATATGATTTTTATCATTTTGTATTTTATAAGTTTAATTTCCTAGAACAAGAATGAAGGTAGAGGAATTTAACATCTAATTAATATATTTCCTAGCTAGCCTAACACAAGTACCTGTTTCTACTCCTCGGACACATCCTTAACACATATAGCACTGCTGGGTTACTAAATGTTAAGCGTTTCTGGGTTACCAACTGCTACACATATGCTCGAAGTGGTCATGCTTGTGTTCATTAATAACTAGAAATTAACTGCTTAATGAAAATGCATTAAAGTAAAGTACATAAATGATAAATGCATCAAAGGAAACATTAATCTATTCTCAATGTTGCAAGGATTATCAAAAGGGCTTGTCTTTATTCTTGTTACATTGTTATGCTTAGGTATATTAATGCTCAAATAAAGGTCTATACACACTTTGACTCCTAATGTGGGCACTCAAAAATACTCTAACTTTGGAGAAAAAAATGCAAGAGCTTCACTATGTTATGAAAAAAAACTTATGAAAAACTACTCCAAACTGCGAGCCCAAGTGCTATATTTATAAGTTGGCATATGCCTCGTGATATTGGATATTTGACATCGTGTCTTAGGCTCTAATATTGGGTATCTAATATTGAGGCTCTAATATTGGATATTCGATATTGAAGCTAGTTAAAACATGATTCATCATACCCCCTTGATTGAATGAAAACTTGTCCACAAGAGAAAAAGAGGAGAAACAAGTTCCTTACAAAATATTGGGAAGGTATGGTGATGGGATGCGATATCTCGTATGTGATATCACATTGTTCCCTACAATATCGCATACGCGATATTGCAGCTCATCACTAGTTCTATAAATAAGAGGTATCTCTCCCTTGTTTCCTCATCTAGATCTAGACCCGTAGTGAAACTTGGGCAGTTTTACCATTCCAGAGATAGAATAATTTTCATGTGCCCGCAGTAGGAGTCTCAAAGTGAACAGATCTTTATTCAAGAAATTTTGTACCTGGGCACACCATTGTGTACAAAAATAAAGATAAAATTTTGAATAAACCTTGCAGCATATGGAATAACCTAAATATGACTTTAATTATTGTTAAATGTTTAATTGCTTTCTTAAGGACTTAATCTCTCTTAATCCCCAACTCTCATAGTTAAGTGCATTCAGTACAACCACTTCGAGCACGTGCATTATGCTTGGTAATCCCACTAATGAATAGCATTTGGTAATCCCAACAGTGTTACATTGGTTCAAGATGTGAACAGAAAGTGGGAATAGGTACTAATGCTAGGACAATTAAAGCCTAGTTAGTAAAAGTTAGTTACTTAGTCTCTTCACCCTTTCCTCTCTTAGCATAGGCGATAAAAAGATAAAAGACATAAAAATCATATACCCCAGACTTACTTAACCATAAAACCATGAAAATACAAGTAAGTTTGGGAAGACAATGATTGATTAACCTTCAGTGTTCCATAAGATGCGTAAGCACTTAGTCCTTGGAGTTTGATTGGATCGCACTTGTAACGCTCGTATTCGTAGGGTTGAGTGTAGGGGTACCTCACCATTCATCATTGGCACTGTTGCTAGGGACTAAGTTTTTTTTGTGCTAAGTAGAACATAGGAAATCATCCACATCATTGGGAGCTAAAATGAATCATTAGGGTTAATCAAGAAAAAAAATAACATAACAACAAACAACACACCGAATAAAACAAACATGTCTTCTTCTCCACACAAGAGCAGTTCACTGCCTAGGACCAACACTAGAGACAGTCGGTGGCACAACATACATAACCAAGAACCACCAGTTCCTCAACAATTTAGTGTGGTATATATTCATCATGATGAATATATACCTGACTTTACCTTTGTCTTTCATCAAGATGAACAACTATCTTGGAGAGACTTGGAGGGTAACATAGTGTTGCCTCTAGACAGAGCTACCCCCAACATGCTCCTTCATGCCCTTGCATGAATTGACATGTTACAATTATATGCTGAGTACATTGTGCACGATTATAATGTAAGGGACTACCATCCCACAGAAGTGCAAGGTCAACAGGACTCGCGGCAGGAGAGCTACCATACATCGTTGAAGGGCAAAGGGCCCCATAATGCTTTGCTTGTCATAAGAGAAAGTAAGGGTGGTGAACCTATCTCAATAGGCTCTCCACAAAATGACGTTCCTTCTTCTAATGATAGTGAGGAGGTGGCATATCAGAACCTTCACTCCACGATACAAAACCCTGGTTCTAATTCCCACGAACACCAAGTGTTCAATGAGGGAACACAAACACAAGATAAGGGCGAGAATTTTGATCATCATCATGATTGGGGTCAAGATCACTGAAGGGAAGGTAGGAAACATCGTCATGGTGATGGTTCTCCTTCCTCTTCCCCTTCATCACAACATTCACCCTCTCCTTCCACATCTAGACGCAGTCACAAAGAGCCCAACCGTGAGGATAAGGGTAAGGATAAGCAAAATGAGAACCCTCGATGAGAGAGTCAAGAGTGAGGATGAGGGAATTATAGGGAATCATTACATGGAATAAGGGAAAGTAGGGAACCATGTATACATCACAAACACCATGAGAGAGATGACCATGACGAACCGCTACTTACAATCCGAAGCATGTTAGACATTACAAAGGTAGTTAGAATACCTACAAGGCACCAAAAAGATAGTCAGATGAAGAGACTAGACATGAATAATATCTTACAATTTGAGGGGGGATACAACACTGATCCACAGAATCACTTAAAGGAATTTCACGATGCCTGCGTCTTGAAAAACATTGAAAACAAGTGGGAAAAATTAAAGTTGTTCGCAAGGACACTCATAAAAGAAGTGGAAAGCTGGTACCGGTCCTTAAAACTGAAAACCATTAGGAGGTGGAGTACAATGTTAGAACTATTTAATGATAAATATCAAACATACTCCTGAGTATCCAACTTACAAAAACATATCCAAGGATGGAAGTAGGGAACTCATGAATCCTTGGACATTGCCATGGGCCGATATTATTCATTTCTACATCGTTTCCTGGGCCATGGATATGCACAACGGGATCAACTATGCCATCTTGTAGATGGGCTAAGATATGAAACCAGGAGAACCCTTGGGACATATGTCTAAGGGAGATTATCTAAACATAGGTCCCATGAGGTTCATAGATTTTTGGAGCAAGTAGCCAAGGAAGAAGTAGAGCTACATAAGAGAGAAAGTGCGGAAGAGTATAACCACGATCCTTCCATCCGAAAGAGGGGAGTGAGATTCTGTGAGGAGGAGGATGAGTCACCACTAGAAGAGTTGATGAGTAGAAAAACCTTGCCGCTTCAAAAATTAACAATAGAAGTGTCAGCTAAGGTAGATCAAATGTGGGACTCCTTGATAGTAGATTTGAAACTATTTTAAAAATCGTAGAGGAGTCTAAGGAGCAAAACAGTGACCATGATAAGAAAAAGAAGAGGGATTTGAACTATGCACATAACAAAGGTAAGAGTAAAATAGCTATCATTGAAGAGGTTGTGGATTTAGACACAGAAAATGACGGTGGATGTGAGATCTGCCAATATGACCATCCTAAGGAATGTTGCCCAATAATCTCACATCTATAAGAGTCTGGGATGTATGCACTCAATCCAAGACTTAACAAATAGCAAGCACCCTGTCGGTTACCTTATCCCCAAGGTAGTTCAACCAACCGTTAACGTATTATCCAAGTGGAACTCCACCACAACCTATGAAGCAACACCAGCAGTGGCAATACCCATAGTCATGGGGGATGCCATTGCCAAGGCAACAATACCCTTATTGGAAATGAGATCCATATGGCTACTACATGCAGCAGCTTATCTCTCCACATGACTCTATTGGTCATGTGACACCACCACGTCACTACCAAGCTTGGGAGTATTATAGGAATCCTTCTCCTGGGAGAGACACACCACATCCATACCGTCCTCTAAACCCAGCCGTGACTCTTACATCGATATATTCACTACCAGCCACTCCAGCGATGCAAGGGGAACTCTCCACTCAACCACAACAATGTAATGCTATGAGAGTTGTAAACCTTCAACCCGCTATTGTGGAAGGAGAAGACCTTTCTTCAGAACCAAAAGCCCAAACAAGCTCTAACAACCATAAGTGGTTGAGCCTATAAACGCTCCTCCATCAAGTAAGGGTTCGAAGCTCCATTCAAACCAACAATAGATCTCAATGTACACGGTTATGTTAACGCATACCATTACTGCCTAGATCAAGGTAGGCAACCTTCCGAGGAAACTCTCTAATCCCGGAAGTCCCTTGATCTACCTCCAAGTTGCTAGGAATGAACCACATAAGGCTCTTCTTGACTCAGGTTCCGAAGTCAACTTAATATCGCAAGAAATGTATAAAGCCTGGAACCTGCCTCCACTAAAGAAGAGAAATATTCAATTAGAGCTGGTTGACCAGTCCATCACTATCCCTTTGGGACTTGTGGAGGACGTCGTTACCACTATGTGTGATTGGTCATACCCAGCTAATTCCTAGTGATAGAAGTAAGTAATGACAAAGAGGACTTCCCAATAATAATGGGAAGGGCATGGCTAAGTACCATAAACACATGCCTAGGAATCCATGATCTTTCCTTGGAAATATCAAGGGAAAAATCTTATGGAAAGATCAAGAAGAAGAAGGTTCCATGCATCACATATAGTGATATAGAGGGTGATAGCATACAAGAGCATTCAACATCTTTTGCATGCAACCAATGTGCCCTGGAAGTTAACATACAATAATGCCTATATGTAGAAATCACATAACAAGAGAACACCCAGTGTTTAATAGCTAATCAAGAGAGCAACCCACCAATATGCATGGAACTAATTGGGGGACCAACTTACACCCATGAAGAAAGCATAGATGTACTAGAGCAAGAATGTCGCCAACTTCCAACCCTTAATCTGAAACCACCAATTAAGGGAAGTTGGAAACTATTAGGAAATAGAAATGAGTACTTTGATAGGAGAATACAAGTTTGTGTGCAATTGACCAACCCTTATGATGAACCTAGTACGGTCTATGCACATAGAACATTTGAAAGAGGATAACCTCACTTATTATATCGAATCTCTCCCTTTCAATTTAGTCATGGGGGAGATGGCCACCTATGCTAACCATTTGAGGCCCTCAGTTCTTTTTAAATTTTTGCTTTACACATTTTTGTTTTGCACATTTTTGTTTTAAAAATTTCTTTAACTTTTCTTATTTTTGTTTTACAACATCGTGTGTTTGATTACTTTGTTTGATTCATCACTTAATAAGTGCTTAAAAGATGGTATGAATTGTATTTCATTGATTGCTAATGTTTGGTTTTTACCTTTAAGTTATGATGTTGATACTAAGGTATGGTTCTTTTGATATAATAGGAAATGATTTCACATCATCTACACATCCATAAATTGCTATGGTTTCTCTTGGATTGGAACTGTATAGTCACCTTTTTCAATAATAATAACTATCAACAAATCGGTGACTGGGTATTTCTCAAACTAAGGAAGGACTCAAGGATTGAAAAGGGTGTGAATTCAAGGGGATTTGATGCACTTGTGCTGGCCATTCTCTTAGGTGCTTGGATGTTTTCTTCTTGATTTTTCTTACCATTCCAACGTTGCCACATTATTGAGAAGCTAAGCAAATAAAAATAATAAGCCTTTGCATGGTGTGGTTCTCATGTATAAACACAAAAAAAAAAATAGTGAGAATTCAAAGCACAACCCTTAGATAAAATAATCATTTGGGCTACAAGAAATAGTTATGGAACTAAAATAAACATGTTTCCACTAACTAAGGTCCTTCTTGCTTCTTACTCTCTCCTCTCTATTTTTGTCAGAATGGTGGTGGCTCTTTGGTGAAGGCATTCTTGTTACTTCAAGTGGATGGATGGGCCCATTGTATTAATGCGAAGTCACTGAATGTGGTTTGTTTGAGGCCAGATTTGGAATGGGATCTACTAAGTCACATTAACCATTAATACACAAGGGGCTGTACACCACCTTGTTCTTGAGATTCCATTCCATTCTTTTCTTTCCATCCTTCTTTTTCCATTTATCATCTCATTGCTAGTTGTATCGGTAGTCTATATTTTGGTTGATGCATTGTGTTCTTTTTGGTAAACTCTTGCCATTAAGACTTTAACTCTTGCTTCCAAATGACATTTCTGGAGCCTACTGACTCTTTGAATGTGGGATTTTTATGGCATTAAGAGCATGAGCTTGCTTTGGGGAGGACCCACTAGCAGTCCTATTTGGTGCATCTATTAATTTCTTTCCTTTCAACATTTATGCAATCATCATTTATTTTGTTTATTTCCATCTTTGACATCCATTTTATCAGTGTTTCCATTGTTTATTTTTCTTCATCTTTCTTATTCCTTACCTTTTTCCATTCTATTCCTACCGGAGGTTTGCTCTAAGTCATGGGGGTCCTGGTCCAATTTTTTTAATTTTCTCCTAACCCCTACACTTCAAGTAGTCACCAATATTATATCTTCAGATCCATATAAGCCATATCACAACTCAGCCAATGGATCTTACACCGAAGCAAGGTATCAATTGCATTATGATTCATTTACCCTTGCTAATATCAGACTGTGTTGTGTGTGAAAATGGCAATCATGCAACAACAGATTGGATTTGGAGGGAACATTTGGAATGGACTAGTGCTGAAGAAATTATGCAAGGAACAAAATTGATGGTGTGCTTATGGATGAACAATGAAGGGTGCAATCTTGGCGTTGGTAGCCGCAGACTTCTTCTTTTTTCTCTCTCTTCTCTCTTCTATCCCAGCTGCCAAATAAGGCTGGATGCCAAATGTGTATAGTGTTCACTCTTGTGTTGTGAACACTAAAATTTGTCATGTTTTGTAATGATGATATGTTCACATGTCATCCCATTCACCATTAGTTCCATTCAAGTCAATAATCCCATACCTTTTCACTATTTTGTAAGGAAATCAAGCACGAGTTTTTATTCAGTCATGGGGGTATGATCGGACACGATATCGCAGAGGCCGCGATATCGTGTATGTGATATCGCGTATGTGATATCGTAGCCCATCACCAATTCTATAAATAAGAGGCGGCTCTCCCTTGTTTCCTCATCTAGATCTAGACCCTTAGCAAAACTCTAGTAGTTTTACCATTCTAGAGATAGAATAATTTCCATGTGCCCGCAGTAGCAGTCTCAAAGTGAACGGATCTTTATTTAAGAAATTTTGTACCTGAGCACACAATTGTGTATTGAAATAAAGACAAAATTTTGGATAAACCTTGTAGAATATGGACTAAGCTAAATAGGAATTTAATTATTGTTAAATGTTTAATTACTTTCTTAAGGACTTAATCTCTCTCAACCGCCAACTCTCATAGTTAAGTGCATTCAGTACGACTACTTTGAGCACGTGCGTTATGCTTGGTAATCCTAGTAACGAATAGCGTTTGGTAATCCTATCAGTGTTGCATTGGTTCAAGGTGTGAACGGAAAGTAGGAACAGATACTGATGCTAGTACAATTAAAGCCTAGTTAGTGAAATTTAGTTACTTAGTCTCTTCACCCTTTCCTCTCTTAGCATAGGTGATAAAAAGATAAAAGACATAAAAATCATATACCCCAGGCTTACTTAACCATAAAATCGTGACAATATAAGTAAGTCTGGGAAGACAACGATTGATTAACCTTAAGTGTTCCATAAGGCACGTAAGCACTTAGTCCTTGGAGTTTGACCGGATCACACATGTAATGCTTGTATTCGTATGGTTGAGTGTAGGGGTACCTTGCCACTCATCATATGGGATTATTGACTGACATACAAACTCACTCAGATGGAATAGATAGACTCTAAGTGCTCGAGTGTACATGTGTACAATATTTTACAAAATTGGGTGTTCATGACAAGAGACGAGAACACCCTAGGTAAAACTAACATCCAACTCCTCTTGGAAACTGAAGAGTGAGAGAGAAGATCCAATGATCATGAATGATCCTTATCGTGTGGTATTTCCGCATAATCCTTGGTGAAGATACTCCCACTTCCATTTGACACTTTCCATTGTAATGACAACAAAATCATGGATTAGTGTGCAATGTGTAACACATAGCTATTAAGTACCTTGTGTCATCGATGGTTACACTTTACTAGGTTGTGCTTATGGTAGATTAATTCCTTTAGTAGTGTTAGTGACAAGACTGAAAAATTGGGTAACATGAATAAGTAGTCCATTAAATTTGAAAAAGTTCAACACAAGGAAATACTTGAAGAGGGTGTAAAAATTCACAACAATAACAATAAAATATTTTATTAAAAAAATTGTGAAGATGTGCACAATTAGATGTTGTTGATGGGGAATGCAAAAGGATTTGATTATGAGAATGTCTAAGGATAAAGAACTTAACTAACCCAACCAAAAGATGCAAGTGGGTCCTTCCCAAAGTAGGCATAGGCCTTTTATGCCCTTGCATAACTTCAAACCAAAGAGCCTATGGGCTCTATGGATGATTAATGGTTACGAAAGGTTAAGTACAAAAACTTGAAAGAAACTACCTAATAATTTCAAAACATCAAACTAGGACATTGAACAAGAACATGAAACTGATAGTGAGGTGAGACATGGAAAGCATGGATGGATGAGAGAGAGTGGAATGGAGTTCTTGATTAAGGTTACATGAAGTCCCTTTTGAAGTGTATGGTTAAATGACCTAATAAAATCCATCATTAGTCCCAATCAAAACCAACCATGTTCAATGACATTACATCATCATTCTAAGACCAGTCCACCCCTTGAAACACAAGAGTTCTCACATAGAACAATCACCATTCCTTATTAGAGAAGAAAAGAGAAGTAGGAAGTGAGGAAGGGCCTTAGGTAGAGGGACCTTTAGGCATGGGTAACATGTCATTCTAGTTCCATAACAAATACTTATAGCCCATTTATTTTGTTTAAGCGATGTGCTTGAAATTCCCATCATTTTGTATGATGAAAACCACACCATGTAAAGACTTATTCAACTTCCTTTTATTGGTTGACACGGAACAATAAGAAATCCATGAAAACACACATGCACCTAGGTAAGCAGATATGTGCAAAGAATATTAAATCCCCTTGAAGTCACACCTTTTTCAAGCCTTTGAATCCTTTCCAAATCTGAAAACTCCGAAAGTCATAAATTCATTATAGTTTTATTAATGAAAAAGGGATTGCACATTTCTAGAACAAGGAAAACCATAAATTTTGTGGATGGGTGGATGTTGTGGACTCACTACTTGTTACATGAAAACGAAACCATGTCCTAATTATCTGTAATAAAATTCAAAGCTAGAATCCATACACCAACAATCAAATAATTGGATAACACACACACACATCAATTAAATCACACTGTATCGAGTTGGCAATAAGATGTTTATTATTAAAACAAGATAAGAAAATCACATTTCAATAAAGAAAAATATATAATAAATTGTAAAATATTTAAGAAAAAGAAAATGCACTAATGATGTTGTAAAACAAAAAATTTGAGAAATTAATAATGTAGAAAAAAAAAAGTGTAAAATAAAGAATGTGTAAGATAAAAAGTTTTAAGAAAAAAACATGTAAAAAAATATGAAAAACTAAGAACTTTCTTAATGGTTAGCATGGATGACCATATCCCCCATGACTAAGTTAAAAGGAGGAGATTTGAAATATTGAGCATGGTTGTTCATCCGATAAAGCATTTGTTATATTAGCTAGCTTATGCTCATGGAAAGGTTTGACTTGTCATATGTTGACTAGCTATTTCTTATCTAGGCTCTCAAGTTTGTAGATCATCATGGCCCCAGAAGAACAAGTTTCATAAATTATATAAGGTCCTTCCCACAATGTATAGAACTTAGTTCATTGAGGTACATGTGTGGGATTCTCATAGAGAATCCTATCTCCCAGCTGAAATTTGACTTTCCTAATTTTAAGGTCATGGCACTTTTTGTTGAATGCCTTGTGTAGCTTGTTTGATGATAGGGCTACTAATTGGGTTTTTTCTAGCAAGTTGAGATTTATTAATCTTTCTTTTTGTAGTAGACTTAAGTCAAGGTCGAGGTCATATGCTATTGCAAGTATACAGAGCTTAGATTGAATAGAAAGTATTGGTAATTTTCTATACACAAGCTCATAGGTAGAGTAGCCAATAGGAAATTTCCATGTTGAGAAATAGGCCCAAAGGGCATCATTGAGTTTCATGCTCTAGTCTTTCCTATATTTGCTAACAATTCTTGTTAGAATCTTTGTGATTTCCCTATTGATAATCTTAGCTTGATCATTGGCTTGGGGATGGTAGGATGTTATGAGTTTACATTCAACCTCCAAGTGTTTCACGAGCTTTCAAAAATTATTGCCTATAAAGTGAGTTTCATTATTAGAAATTAATTCATGTGGAATACCAAACCTATTTACGACATTTTCTTGTACAAACTAGGCAGCAGTAGAAGATGTATACTTGATGATGGCTACTACTTCTGCCCATTTTGTACAATAGTAAACAACAACTATGATGTACACCTTTCCATTAGACATGGATGTGATGGAAGCCATGTAATCAATGCCCTAGATGTTGAAGGATTTTAGTGGTTAAATCTATTGTTGAGATCCCTCCATTTGAGCACTCATTCCACCATCTCATTGGTAGCATTCACAAGAGTGGACATATTGATGAGCATCCTTGAAGAGTTTTGGCCAATAGTACCTACCATTAGGATTTTAATGTTGTCTCCTAGCATAGTGGCCCCCACAAGGACCTTAATGAGCATCTTGGAGAATGCATAGTTGATCAGCATCAGGGACACACCATTGAACTAGGCCATTGGCACACACCTTGTAGAGGTGTTCGTTGATTTCATGAAGCATTTCACTTGGTGAAGAAACTATTATTTCTTTCGATGGTCCAACCCTTGTGGCATCTCTTGAGTAAGAAGATAGGTAAGAATATCATCATACCATTTAGGTTCATCAACCAATTGTTTAGTTATAGCCCCAGCAAAGAGGAATTCATTAGGAAACATATCAAATAGTGGGCTTTCATCCTCTTTGTTGTCCCATCACAAGTAAGAAAAGTGGTCAGAAACCACATTCTCAATGCCCTTTCGATCTACCATCATGAGATTGAATTCCTGTAAGATCACCAGACACTATATGATACAATGGCTTATAGTTGGCTTATTCATTAGGAAGCGAATGGCACTATGGTTTGTGTGCATAAACACCTTGTATCCAAGTACATAAAGCTTGAACTTTTTTGTAGTGGTGTAGTTTAGTTGTACATCCACAATGCTTTGGCTAGTGCAGTGTATGTAGTATGGATGTTTCTTATCATCCATATACATAAGCATATCTTCCAAGGCATACTTTTATGCATTCATCATGACATGAAATGGCCTAGACTAGTTAAGTACTTATAGGATTGGAATTTCTATAAGTTTCTCCTTCAGTTTCTAGAATGCTTTTTCACATTCCGTGGTCCAAACAAATGGAGCATCTTTCTTTGTCAACTCCACTAACAGTTTTGCAATCTTAGAGAAATTCTCTATGAATTGTTCATAGTAGCCAATATGTCTAAGGAATGATTGAACATCTTTAACAATTTCTAGTAGGTAGGTTACTCCGTGGATGACCCTTATTTTCTTAGGGTCTACCTCAATTCTTGCTTATGAGATTCAATGCTCCAATACAATGCCTTCCTAGACCATTGAATGACTCTTTTGCTAGTTGAGCTACAAATTTATTTCAACATATCATTTTAATACTTGCTCAAGGTGGTCCACGGCTTGCTCAAATGTAGCTCCATAAGTGGAGAAGACATCCATGAAGACTTCCACACCACTACTTATTTGATATTGAAAATTGCTTAGGACCAGGCATTGGAATGTAGTAGGGGCATTACATAAACCAAATGGCATCTTGTGATATGCAAAAGTTCCCAAGGGACTCATGAATGTTGTTTTGGCCTAGTCCTCTAGCACAATCTAGATTTACCTATAGCTATTATAACCATCCAAAAAACTATAGTAGCAATGCCTAGAGATTGTGTCTAATACTTGATCAATGAATGGTAATGGAAAATGGTTCTTGAATGTTACCATATTTAGCAACCAAAAATCAATGCAGGCCCACCACTTGCCACCTTTCTTTGGCACATTCATGAGTGGACTAACCCACTCACTATCTAAAATGGGATAAATGAACCCCACTTTGAGAAGTTATTTAATTTCTTCTTTGATGATTTGATTTAGTTTGGGGTTTAATTACCTTTATGGTTGCCTCTTTGGCTTCATGGTAGTATCAATGTAGATGTGATGCTAAGATCAATCCCTATGAGTTTAGGATATGACCAAGCAAAAGCTACTAACCATTTTTCATCTACATTCAACAACATCTTTTTTTATTCTAGAGAAATATTTTCATTGATTATGATTGGATTTCCATTTTTGAAGAACACATATTCCATGTTGGTCGATAGCATTTTTAGTTCAAGGGGCTCTTGCTTGAAATTTTTAAGTATTTCCATCTCTCCCTAGTAGGGTTCATCATTTGCATTATTAGAGAACTGATGATGAACTTGCTCTAGTTCATTCATGCATACAACATATGCACATGTTAAGCTCTTGATTGGTTTCATGAAAAGTGTACTATTTTCAAGATCAGTAGTCAGTGACTGGGTGCCCTCTTGTTTTGTGGCTACTACGTATAGACACCTTTGAATTTCTACTTCTAGTGCACACTAGTTGCATGCAAAGATGGATGCTCATTTCACTGCCCAGAGTTTCTGCACACAATTGCATCTTGTATTGTTGTATGCGATGCATGGAACTCACTTCTTCTCAATTTTTCCAAATGCATTTTCTTTAGATATTTCCAAGGAAAGATCTCTCATACCCATTTTTACATCAACAATGATTAGCCATATCCTTCCCATAATTATTGGGAAGTCTCCTTTGTAGTTCTCCACCTTGATCACTAGGAAATTGGTAGGATAAGACTACCCATAGACAATGATCACACTATTTTCTATCAATCCCAATAGAACAATGATGGACTAGTCTACTAATTCTAATATAATATTGCTCTTCTTAAGATGAGGTAGGTTTCATGTAGTATACATCTCATGAGAAATGAGATTAACACTAGAACTTGAGTCGAGAAGAGCTTTTCATGGTTCATTCCCAACAATCTGTAAATAAATAAGAGGACTTCCAAGATTAACTAATTTCCTAGGAAGGTTTCTAGCATAGATCCAATCAAATATGACATGAGTAAGCATCATAGTATGGATCCTATGTGGTGTTTTCTTTGAAGGAGACTTGAAGGAAGTTCATATTGCTCATATGGTTGCGATGGAGTTCCACTTGGATAATATTGTTGTTGTTGGTAGAATTTCCTTGAGGATAAAACAATCCTCTAGGTGTTTGCCTTTATGTGAGTCATGGATTGAAAGTGTACACCCTAGACTCTTGTAAGTGTGACACTATGGGGCAACATCCCTTAGGATGTTCATACTGGCAAATGTCACACCCACCATTATCATCTAATTTTCTTCCCACAACTTCTTCTATTGTAGCAACCTTGCCTTTACCTCTTTGATAGACACATTTAGCTTACTTATGCCTCCTACGCTCATGATCACTACCTTGGTCCTTGGACTCTTTAGCAATTTTTAGGATAGATTTGAAATTTTCTATTCATGGATTCCCACAACTAATCAACCTTGGCCATAATTTCATATTAAAATTTTTGGTGGCAAGGATTTTCTATTTACCACCTTATCAAGTGCTAATTCTTTCTCATTATCATAGAATTGAACCTCCCTCTTATGAATGGAAGGGTTGTGTTTGTACTCTTTTACACTTTCTCTTTTTCTTAATTGACCTTCCTCTTTAGCTACTTGCTCAATCAATCTTTGGATTTGATGGATGCTTAATTTTGATAGTTGCCCTTGGGCATTAATGCCAAGGGTTCTCCTCATTTCAGAGCAAAGCCCATCAACAATGTGGCAAACTTGGTCCAATTGAGAATAACCATGGCTAGGACATATGTGCATTAAGGAATAGTATTAGCCTATGATAGTGTCCAAGGGTTTGTGTGTTCCTTGTTTTCATCCTTGGATTTACCCTCTCAAGTTGGACACTCTAGAGTACATTTGATATTTGTTATTGAATAATTCAAGCATGGTACTCCATTGTTTAAGGACCAATACCAGTTTTTAGCTTCTTTAATGAGTGTTGGCAGGAACAACTTAAGCTTTTGCCACTCATTTTCTATATATTGCAAGGCACATGCATCTTGAAAAGCTTAGAGATGGTTCTGCAGATCTGAGTTATATCCCCCTTTGAATAAAGGGATATTGTCCATGTTTAGTCTTTTGATTTGACTATCCTTTACATGCCTTGTTGGAATTTGTACTACCTCTATAATGTTTAGGATACTTCAGGTAGTAAGAAAAGGCTCAATGAGGCCATGGTTTTGTTGCCTACGATGCCCTCTACTACCCCTTCGCTCAAGGTGATAGGCCTTCCTTAATTTCCTACATCATTAGTCTTTCCTTTCCTAATGGTCCCTTTGATCATTGTAGTCCCGTTGGTCACCTGCATCTCAATCATAAGAAGAAGATGTTGATGATGAAGGTGAAGAAGAAGGAGGACTAGCATCATTGCAGTGCCTACTACCCCCTCTTTGGTGATTGCGACCATGATCACGATCTTGTTTTTTGTACGCATCTCTACCTTGACTTGCCTCTTTGGATCCTTCTTTGTCATTGGATCCATTCTTATCAAACCTAGGATTGTAAATTGTGGACTATAGGTTTTGGTTTTGACCTCCTTCACTGAAGTCAAAGAGATGAATTTGACTCAATGGAAAACCCCCTAAGAAGGGCTCTCCATCATCTTTTTGGTACAATAGGAATGGGGAATCATTAAATCCTTTCCCCTTCACAGATTCATGATGTTGTTCTAGTTGTCAATCCCATATACATTGTGCCTCATTGGGATGAAAATCCTGTAAAAATAACTTATGAAAATCATGCATTAAAAAAATAATAAAGAATTCAAATGGGAAAAAAAAAGAGAAAAAGTGAACATCACATGAGAAAAGTGCATGATTGGTTTTCTTTTCTTTTTTTAAAGCATAAAGTAAAAGTATATGTTTTATGTTGTTTTGTTTGTTTTTTTACCATTGCCTCACCACCATTTATGAGAGAAATTGGATTTTGGATTTTGTTTTTTTGTTCATGTTCATAGAAATGAATAGGAGCTTGCTCTTTTGTTTTTCTTTCTTCTCTCTTCTTCTATTCCACATTTTTCTAAACTTTGAGATTTCTAGATAGTTTTTGCTTGCTTTGAACCTGGATTTGAGATTGTTGTGGTTATATCTACATAGGTGTAGAACTTGTTGGGAAAGAAACAGAGTCCTACCAGATTTTGGAGGCTTTTTTTACTTATTTTGGCCTTTCTACCCAACAACTTTAATTGGTGGATTACCTTTACTTTTTCCANCTTTCTACCCAACAACTTTAATTGGTGGATTACCTTTACTTTTTCCCTGTATTTATGTGTTGGATTAGTATATATGATTATGTGATGTGGGTATGTGGGGCGAATAGCTCAAAGATTGAGCTTGGACATGTTATTTTGTCTATATTCCAAAATTGTCTAATTTTGATTACGAATTGTGCACTAATATATATGCAATGTATGGGATGATGTGGACTTGTAGAATATGATATGTGGTGTTGATGAGATTCACATGACTGGAATATTATATTTGTGGGACCTCTTGGGGTGTGAGCATTTTTTGGAAATTCCAATCCTTCCTGGTGATAATTAAATATTGTTTAAATATTATTGTCTTAAGCAAACTTTGAACATGCATAACTTTGCTTCTAGGAGTTTGATTTAGGTAAAACTAATGTCATTGGGACCATTTTTGGAAGTACTTTCTAATCATGGGATTAGTTTTCTCTTTAGACATATATCATTTTGAATGTTATTATAGTGGTTATTTATAACAATTTGAGAAATATGGTATTTTTTTGACATATCGAGGTCTTCATGTTGTTCTATTAAATCGTGGTATTATTTTCATGGATGTTATGTGTGGATATGTATGGCTATGTTTGTTTAGGTATGTTTTGCTTATGACACATGTTGGCTTAAGCTAGTCGAAATGTATACATGTTTTCCTAATGATTCTTGTGATGGTCATTGCTGGATGGTGCTATTATGAGGGTGTGGACTAGTTGGTGATGAGGCATGCTAGAGGTAGTATTGATTGACCCCCATTGTGATGCATTGGTAAGGCTCCTATCTTAGGCTTGATCTTGAGAGTGGGAGAGTGTAGGTGTGTTTGTCCCTATAGCTAGCACGTGGCATAGGTGTGTTCCTCCCTATCACCCATCCTCTAGAAGGCTAGTGGTTACAGGTCACAAGTTGACATACCATAGCATCAATTGAATAAATAAAGACTAATAAAAGACCTATAGGAAATGGATGTTATGAGTACTCATGGAAATGGTTCACATGCTACATTGAGCATGGATATGCTACCAACCACGTGGGCTATGTATGTGATTGTATTGGTTTGTGAGTCATATCATTGATAATAGGTGTTTTGATTGGATTATAATTGTGTGGATCACAGACTATTTATAGTATATCATGGGTATGATAACATGGAAATGATAGATGATGTCGAACTATGGTTTTATATGTGATTTAAGAACTAGATCAACGTAAATTTGGTGTTGAAAAATACGTGGATTAATGTTAGTGATCTTATCATAAGATAATGTGAATGAATTGATCAATTGTTTACCACTTTCAATAGTTTTCTCTTCTATTCCTTATCTAAATTTTTATTTATAATTACAGGTTTTCTGTTATTAAGAAAATCATATTCACCTTTATTCTTTTTAACATGAATAACTAGAAAATTAGTAAGATAACACCAATCATTTACAATAGTTATCACATCTTCTACCTATTTTAATGGAATAGGAATAGACTAGTCAGCTAGCTCTAGTTGGATTTTACACTTCCTTAATGAAGGTAAATTCTAGGCTTTGTACAAGTCTTGAGAAAGAAGATTCACTCATGACCTAGAATATAGTAGAACTATACATGGCTTGTGTCTTGTTATTTGGAGATAGATTAAAGGAATTCCTAGATCTATCCTCTTCTTGGGAAGTGATCCTACTTTTATCTAGTGTGTTATCATTTGTGTAAGCATGATAGTTGCTAGATCCTTTTCTGTTAAAATTAGAAGCATAGTAGTATTTTGAGAATTTTGTGTGGAAGGAGTAGGGGTAGATGAGGTTATTCTTCTTTGAGCCTTTTCTAGACTTTCCTTAAAGAAGGGTTGTTTCATAGATCTTGATTTACTTAGTGATTTTATCTTATGTAGTGACTATTGATGAAGCATTAGTTGGCTAAGATATCATAGATGCTATGTCGTAGATGCTACATTCCATCTGCATTGTAGCATCTCTATCGGTGTGTCTCAATTGACTGCTACATCATAGATGCTACATTGCAACTATGATGTCATAGATGTGATATCATAGCTACATTGATGGGTACACATTAACACAATCTTGTCGATGCATGCATTGACAGCTTGACATGTATGCATTGATGCATGCATTGACATGTTGACTTGTATGCATTGATGCAATGTGTATTTTTGCCTCTATATATGCATGCTCCCATAATGTATTTGACATTCTTTTGTCAATAAAGTAGCTAAACCATTGTAGTTTTCTTTTGTAGTCTTAGAGAATAATCAATGAGTGCCTATAGTGTGGATTTAAGTTAGTTGTATGGTATCTTATTCAAGTGGCAATGTACCTAGACACATTCCATGAATAGTAATAAGATCGAGATTGATTATTATTTATTGTAGTACTTTGACTTAGATTAAATTTACTTTCCATGTAATTTTATTTTACATGCACTTAGTTAATATTTATGTTTCATGTACTTAGTTAATATTTACATTTCCATGCACATTAATCAATTAGTGGAATGAGCATGACCAGTTTTGTGTGTAAACATGTATTTTCTTGGTAATCCTAGCAATGTTATTACTTGGTTCACGTAGTAGCATAATGCTTGATAATCCTAGAAGTTGATATGTGAGTTCAAAACATGTATGGAAAGTTGGGAATAGACACTCATCACCCATACACTAGTTTAGACTTTAGTTTCTATTATTAATTAGATTAAATAATTAATTTCTCTATTATTGTTAAGAGTAGCATAAAGACCAAACAACATCAAAAATCATATGCCTCACTTTCGGTTGAACCATATGTGACAAACCTATCAATAGTCTAAGTGGAAAGACAATGAACTATGATTAATGCTTAATGATCTAGATGCACAACGAGTCCCATTCACATAATTTGACTGGATCATGTGTGAACACTTGTAATACATATGGTTGCATGTAGGAGGTACCTGCTACTCATCATTGGTGCCATTGTTGGGGATGGTGCTAGTTACCTTGATTAGTTATATTATAACTGATCGCTATAAAAATATTAATGATTTATCTTTAGAAAATATTCATATTTTATTTTATGTCACACATGTTAAAAACATGACTTCTTCACATAGAACCAATAATGCATTGTATGATGAAAACACTCATAGGAAAAATTGTAGGTTCTATACTAATGATAATTGAAGTGAACAACTACAAGCAATGACTTCATATGTTCATTTTGACTGGTACTACACACAAGGACTACATTTAACTAGTATAGATAATTATAGAGAAGATGGAGTAATTCCTAGATCAAGTAGGGCCTCAAGGCCTAGGACCTCCTCTAAATTTAGAAAGGATAAATCAAGGGACCATAGGGAGAATTCTAGGAGCCATGGTGATTCTCCTAGTTCACAATCTTCTTCTTCCTCTTCAACATCTAGTTCTAACAAAGATAAATATAAATATAGAGATAAAGCTCCACTATGGGATCAAGATAAAGATAGAAATCGATCCCAATGGAAATATAAAAGAAATTAAAATGAATATAGATAAATCATCACAATCAGACAAATAGAAATATAGATTATTACAATTATGTGTCTAGTATAGATGAACCCTTATTGACTACTAGGAACCTAACACATATTAGGGAGTTAGTTCAAATACCCCAAAGACATCAAAGGGACAACCACATTAAACAACTTGATATGGACAACATTCCTAAATTTAGGAGAGGCTATAATTCTGATCCACAACATCATTTACAAGCCTTCAATGATGCCTGTGCTTTACAAAACATTGAATGCAAGTGGCAAAAACTTAAGCTATTTTTTAGGACACTAATAGACAAAGCTAAAAGTTGGTATAGATTGTTGAAACTAGATTCCATTTACCAACGGTCGACAATGCTCTAAATCTTCAAAAAAAAAGAATACTAAACCTATCCAAGAGTGTCCAACCTGAGAAGAAAAATCCAAGGATGGAAGCAAGAAAAACATGAATCCTTGGATGTGGCCTTGGATAGATACTATTCTCTATTACATAAATGTCCATGCCATGACTTTTCTTAAAAAGATAAAATTTTCCACATCATATATGGGCTTCATAATAAACTGAGGGAGACCATTGGGATTTATGTCCAAGGTTGGTTATACAAACTAAAAGTCCATTAGATACATAGGCTAATTGTGTGGGTGGGAAAAGAACAAGGAGAGTTATGTAAATGAGAGAATTTAAAGGAATATAACTGGGATCCAAATTTTCAAAAGAGGAGGATCTATATATATGATGAGGAAAAAGAGGTAGCCCTTGAGTAGGTGATTTCACAATAAACCTTACCAATAAAAAGTCTATCAATGAGCTCAAAGCGAGGATAGATAAGATGTGGGAGTTGATGAATGAATAAGTTACAAATTACATGAAAACCATAGAGGAAAGAGTAATGTAAAACAAGTTGAGTGATCAAAACAAGAGGAAAAAGAGCCAAGAAATAGGTAGGAACACTTATCAACAAAAAGGAAAAATGATTGTAGGAGAAGAGGGTATAGACTTAACCATAGAAGAGGATGATGGATGTGACATCTGCCTATATGACAATCTAAAGGGCTATTGCCTAGTTATGTTACATCTATATGAGTATGGGACCTTTTCTTTGATTCTTAAGTTTGTATAAAAGGAAATGCTTGGAAATTACCTTACTCACAAGGTAATTATAGACAATTCTACAACCAACTATACTATCCACTTTTATCAACCTAAAAATTACTATGAACCACAATGGAAAAATCCATAGTCATGCAGAAGATCATCATCAAACTAGCACTACCCTTATTGCCAGTTGGACCTATATGGATATTATGTTCAAAAACATATTTTCTCAATTGGTACTACTTCCTCTACCTCAAATCACTACTACCACTCTCTTTAATATTATCAACTCGCAACATCTTCTATGGGATCACCACCTCATGCCTCTCATCCTCACCATATCCTTAATATTCTCATACTTCCCTCCAACATATGTCACTGTCAATAACACAGGAAGGTTTTGCATTACAATATCATCAAGGAAATCTCAACCACAACCTCAAAAACATTCTTTCTTTAGGGAAATTTCCTCACACAAGGATAAAACTCATAGACCTACTAGTGCATTGAAACCCACACAAGGCCAATTTAGTACAACACCCTTCCTAATCATACACAAAATCCAGTAACCATCACCACTCCAAAACAAAACAAAAATGATGAACCTATCACTATAAAGAGATAGAAACCTCCATGCATCACTAATAATGATAAAGGATGTAGTTGTGGATCCAAAGTTTGAAATATTAACATAACCCCTATACTAACCCACCATAAAGTTTAGAAACAAGTATGTGAACAAAAACCAGTCTAGGTAATAGCCACTAAACCAAAAGACACCCAATGGCTTGGAAATAAGAGTGCAAAACCATTTAAAAGATGCATGAAACCAATCCACTTATTAGCTCTTGTCCTGCCTTTATAGTTAGTCATGGGGGAGATGCCCCATCTTAAATTAAGAACTACTAAGTGTTTTTCAACTATTTTTTTTATAAATTTTTCATCATTTTCCTATTTTTTCCAAAATTCTCTAATTCTTCATATGTTTTCCATTTCTTAATATTTTTCTTTTCTTTATATTTTTTTTCTTTTCTTGAGTCATTTTCTTTATGTTTTATGAATGTATTTTATGTTTTTGTTAATAATATTTTCATTCATGATGTAGAAGTCAATGCTATGTGCTAGGTTTTTTATGCTATGTTGTCAAGACAATTAGGTAAGTAATTGGGTAAAGTAGTGAGACCACCTCATCCATCCCTCTAGTTCTCTAAAGAAAAAGATCTTTTTCATGAAAGCAATTTGGTTCTTCTTTCATGAAACTAAAATTCATCAATAATCATTGTACCTTAAAGAAAGAGGAAAAGACCAAGTGGAAATGGAAAAGGTTGTGACCGCGAGAGGATTTTTTGAGTTCTCTTCTTGACTTCATTCATTTGGTTTATGAATTCACTAGAAACATATCATCACTTCTCCATAAATTACTAAAAAGAAAGCTATGAATTTGCATGGTGTAATTTCCCTTAATTCCAAATACAAAATAATAATAATGGAAATTCAAGGCACACCCCTTGGACATCATAATGGGTTATAGGTACTAGTTATTGGGTTGAAAAGACATGTTATCCATGCCTAAAGGTACCCCTCTAACTAAAGCCCTTCCTTTCTTCTACTCTTTTCTTCTATTTTTGGAGTGATGAACATTCTTTGTGGTTTTTGTGAACTCATGATGATAGGTGAGAAGGAACACATCAATGTGAGATCACTATTCATGGCATGGACTTGGTCTAAAACTTGGATGAATAGATATGATGGATCATTTTAATCACATTTTTCACAAGAGCCTATTGCAGACATGGTAAAGCAGCTTACCTTCCAATCTCTGCAATCCCTTCTCATTGCATTCATTTACCTCACTATTGCATGAGCCCAATGGTTTTGTGTAGTATAGTGTAACATCCCAACCAAGGTAGTTTTGTGTTGTTTGGAATAAAGGCATGGTCTACATTTAACTTCTCGAGTGTCCACAGACATCTTTAGAAGTGGTTATGCAAGGGCATTATGGTAGGAGCCTTCTTTGGGAAAACCCACTTGCATAAATCTTGTTGATCATGGCTTTGAACCAAACTTCACACCTTATAGAACATCATTGATAGTTTCTCTAAATTTATGCATGATTTTGGAACTACTTCTTGTCAATTTTTATTAAATTTTTCTAATTTTCAATTTTTCTATTTCCATATCCTTCAAATTAAAAAATGTTTTCTTGGTCATCGTCTGAATTAAGACCTTTGGATGTAATTGTTTAAAAACTTGTGCACTTTCAAAGTTATGCTCATTAGTCATGGGTCTATGAATGTCCACTTTGAAATTTTTCTAAACATTTTATTTTCAAACATCATGAAAACTAATAGCAATTGATTAGAATAATGTGAACAACTTGATGATTTTAGTTACCTCATAGCCTTGGAAATAGCACATTGTCATTAACTTGTGCTTAAAACAGTAACATATTTTAAGCTAGGCTAACTAAGGGATCCAAAGTGGGTTAATTATTAAGGAAATTTACCAAAACTAATGTTGATCCTTTGGTGATTGTAGGTGATGCTAAATGACACATCTAAGGAAGAAGGTCTTTTACTAAGCATGGAAATGAAGGTAAGAAAAGAACAACAGATGATATGCCCATGGATGAAAAATAGCACATATAGGATAATGGCTTAAATATCACATGATTTCTAGATCCATGGGATGAAGAGAAGAAATTTTAGTCCATCCTTTAAGAATGTGCTACATAACAAGAGAAGCATCAACATAACAATTAAATTTGGAAGTCTACCACCACTAGTAGCAACAAGAAAATTCATCTTCAGTGGATTTTTAAAGACCTCTATAAATTTTATAAACTTCAATGTCTATCTAGTGTTTTTTTCATTTTGTAATGCATCCACTTGAATAAAATTTCGTAATGTAGCACTTAGAGTCAGTTAGTAGTTAGTATCAATCAATAATCCCATCATTCCTAATTTTTTATAAATAAAGCTAGGTCTTATCCTGTTAACTTGAGGATGAGTTTTTAGTTAGTCATGGAGGTATGATAAAGCATCAGTTGTTTGAGATATCATAGATGCTATGTCATATATGCTACATCACATTTGCGTTGTAGCATCTCTATCAATGCATATCAATTGGTTGCTACAACGTAGATGCTACATTGCATCTATGATGTTGTAGATGGGATATCATAGCTACATTGATGGGTATGCATCAATGGAGCCCTTTTGACACATGCATTGTGTGTTTTTTCCTATAAATATGTGTTCTTCCATATTGTATTTGGCATTCTTTTTTCAATAGAGCAATCAAACCCTTGCAATTTTATTTCGTAGTCTTAGAGAATAGTCAATGAGTGCTCACAGTGTGGACCTGAGTTAATTGTATGACATCTTATTCAAGTGGTAATGTACCTAGACATATTTCATAAATGATAATAATATTGAGATTGATTCTTATTCATTACAATTCTTTGACTTAAATTAAATTTACTTTCTATGAAATTTTACTTTACATGTACTTAGTTAATATTTACATTTCCATACACATTAATCAATTAGTGGAATAAGTGCAACTAGTTTTGGGCATAAACATGTATTCACTTGGTAATCTAAACAATTATATTGCTTGGTTCACCTAATAGCATAATTCTTGATAATTTAATAGTGGATACATTGAGTTTAGGATGTGTATGGTAATTTAGGAAGAAATACTCATCGCCCGTAGGCTAGTTTAGACTTTACTTTTAATTATTAATTATATTAAATAATTAATTTCTCTATTATTATTAGGATTAGCATAAAGTTAAAACAACATCAGCAATCATTTGTCTCACTTTAGACTAAACCATACATGATAAGACTACCACTAGTCCAAGTGGAAAGATAGTGAACTGTGATCAATTCTTAATGATCTAGATGCACAACTAGTCCCATCCATGGAATTTGACTGGATCGTGCATGAATACTTGTGATTCATATGGTTCGGTGTAAGGGGTATCCATTGCTCATCACCTATCCTAGTAGCACTCTTCATATGGTAGTTCCCCTTTGATGACCTATAGTGGTATTGGTAGTAAAGGATTGAGAACTTGATAGGGTGGACCTGCTACTAGTTATGATGTATAAGGATGTATCTATATGCATGGGGTCATAGGCCTATGGTATTTTGTTATATAGTAGAAAGAAGAAGTATGGATAGAAGTATCTCTAGGAGATATTTGTTGCAATCGAAAAATTTAATCACTGAAAAATCAAAAGTTTTGATGTAGCAGCTTTAACACCGAATCCTTAATGCCTCCAAAAAATGGAATTTGAGGTGCCTTAGATGATCCAATAGATCACCTAGGAACTTAGAGAATGCAAAATGAATGGTGCAAAAGGAAGAATACAAATCTAAAAACTAGAAAGCAAATGAAAATTGTACATGAAACTAAAAATTTATTAAAAAATTAAAGAATAAGTTCAAGGGATGTATACATAAAAATTTCCCTTGGAAGAGTAAAAGGAGTTGACTTTGAGGGGGGTTCATGGTTTGTTGAAGCCAATGTAGCCAACTCCACAATCCAGATGTCCTACCACTCCTGATATTATTGAACCTCCTCTACTGGTACTTTAGATTTGCAATGTTGGCTACCAGTAGGGGTTTAGAAGTGTGAGGGATTTGATTGGAAAAGTACTCTATGCTAGGATTTGAGAATCCCAAGAGTGAAGCATGGAGACCAAAAACTCACAAATCTTAAGGGGGGTAATGGGTGTTAGAAGGCCATAGGGGTTCCATGCTGAGGAGGCTTTTAGGAGTTGCATTTCTACAAGTATGGAAGAGCTCTTAGATCCTACAAATTCAAAAGTGTATGAATGTCAAAGGTTGTGGAAACTAAAAATGGTGTTGGGGTTTAGATTTTATAGGTTTTAGACCATGGAATGTACTATAAATTAGGTGTAAATTTGCTACAAGTTAGTTGTAATTTTGCTACCAATTGCTACAAATTTCTACCATGTACAAGTAAGATGGGTGTCCAAATTTGGGAGTTACCATATATAGCAAGTGTCATACCCTCATGGCCATTTGGTTTACTATAAATAGTAATGAGGGCACACGATCTATGCTAGCTTTTTTCTTTCATGTTGGATTTGTTCTTCCATGCTAGGCCTTAACCTTTATTGTTGGAGTGCATGGTCAATGTTGAAGTTGATGGAGTATTGAAATCTAGTTTTTTCTACTTCTACATTGGGATCAGAATATTTCAATGCTAGGGGTAATGATGGAATCAACATTAGGTGAAATGTTAGACCCCTCCACACTAGGTATTATGAGTTTCTCATCCTTCCATGCTAAGATCTACCTCTCCATGTTGAGAATTATGACCCACACCCCTCCACATCGGGGGTAGGTGGGATATACCCTGATGCAAGTTTTTCCA
>MNCI01003887.1:0-23319 GCA_015680685.1 Gnetum montanum | reverse complement strand
TCCCCCCCCCCCCCCCCATAAAACCCATCAAATTACCATTTTTTAGCATCCCAAAAGGCATTTTTGATCCACCAAGCCCAAATATAGATAATACCTATCTTTTTTCTCTTGGGGGATGAGGCTTTGATTACTTATGAGGCATTTTTAGCCCCAAAATTATGAAATATGTGAGATTTCCCTTTATAGGTTACAACCTTCACATTTATAATGAAATTTTAGCTCAGGTTTCATGGGTTGAAGTATACATGATGAAAAATGATTACAACATGAAAATTTTAGTGATGATTCAAAGCTCCCTTTTTTTGGTGTCTAGAGGATTGACATGAGAGACATTGACAAAGAATAAAAAACACCACTGCAAATCCACCATTAACATTCCCTCTCCATGCTTAAGCTAGTTGTGATAAACCATGCTAAAGAGTGATTGTTACAATGGAATAAGGCTATGATAGGAAGATGGTAATGAGGTTATTGAGAGATGGTTATAAGGGCTAATAATGCATTCCAAGTATTGACACCATCTCTATAATGTGGTACTAGTGTGTAGGTTAGGCCATTTAGAAGTGCTTAGAAAATGTGTTTGAGGAACCAACACTTTGCTCCTATGTTCCTTTAGCCATTAGGCTCCTCCCTTATGTTTGGAGCGATTGGTCTTTACTGGCCATCTAGCTTGGAAATTTTCATCCTTATTTTTTTAGTAAGGTGAAACCATCATTGGGTTTCTTTGCCAACGCCAATTAGATCTAGTTTTCCCATTGAGTAAGCTATGTTATACTCAACGAACTTGGGGGTTATCCCATCGAATGAGATGTGTTACGCTTGATGGACATAATGATTTTCCACTAAATGAGATGTGTTACATTCAAGTGGAATTGGAGTGGAGCATGAAAAAAAGATGTCATATGGCTGTAAATGCATGAATATTAGACATTGGTCAACATTGTTTCTCAAGGTATGGAAAGTCATAATTAGGCTACGAGGCTAGGCTTAAAGAATAGTGCTAGATAGAGGCCAATGGTACAAGAATTCTTGATGTAGTAAGAAAAACTCACCAAATCATGCACATCAAGGTTATGTGGTGAATTTCTACTATGATGAGTTGCATCTTTGCAATGGCTCCATGTGTCATCCTACAAACACAATTCCAAGAAGAAAAGAAAACCAAGAAACATAGCATGTTATAATGATAAAATGCATATATGCCACATAGCATGATGAGGTGATGAACAAAGCCAGATCTACCCAAGACACCAAAGTTTTTAGTTTAAGACCTTGGACCATGGTACTAGTTTAAGGCCTCGGAAGGTTATATTGCTGGTTTAAGGCCTCGGTAGGCTACTAAAAGATTTGTGAAAGCTTGATTGATGATGGCTATGAAGGTTGTTACAAGCTACATGTAATATGGATTTAAATAGGAATTATTAATAGGATTGGCCAACTCATTCCCATCCATGTCTACAATCCTAAATGCTTTGTTGTCTTAGGCTTGAGTGACTATTAAGGGCCTTTCCCAGTTGGCTAAGAATTAATCCACATGCTCATGGATGACTTTGAGGACTAGGTCATATTCCTTGATCTTACGCTTGGTCAAGTTATGATGGTTTTGTTGTTTTTCCTCTCTTGATACTAATCAATGTGAGGAAGCATGTGCATTCATTGTTCCTCCATGGATTTTAATTCCACGGTCCACAACTCCTTACTTTTTTCATCATTAATGAAGCTAGTCAAGGCTACTTAGAGTGACAAAACCTACTATTCAAGAGGTAAAATGGCTTCAGAACCATAAACCAAGCTATAAGAAGTTACACTACTGGTTGTGTAGTAGGTTTTTTGATAGGCCCAAAGTGCATGGACAAGCTACTCATGCCATTTGTGCTTGCTATTGTTTAGCATCTTCTTAAGCAAGTTGATGATGGCCTTATTACTTGATTTTGCTTGTTTATTGGCTTGAGGGGAATAAGGGGATGAGAAAGAACACTTAATTCCTAGGTTATGATAGAAATACTTTGCTTATTGGCTACTAAATTATGGTCCATTTTTTGTGAATATGGTCATGGGTATGCTAAAATGGGCTACCATGTTATCCAAGATAAATTTACAGACTTATTTAGATGTTTTCCTTTTTAAGGAAATAAATTCAACCCACTTGGTAAAGTATTTAGTTGCAGTGATGATGAAACTATGCCCTGTGGAAGACTTAGGCATTATATATCCAATGATATCCAACCCCCATCATTGAAATGACCAAGTAATCTGAGTAGTGTGTAATTTAGTTAGTGGTATGTGTATGAGATTGCTATGATGTTGGCATGTGTCATAGGTCTCAAACGTTTGCATGTAGTTACTTTTCATATAGAGCTAGGAGTGACCTAACCATCTAACCTTAGTGGCCATAGCTCTAGGTCCTATATGTCCTTCACAAATACCCTTGTGAACCTGCTCTAGGATTGTTTTGGCTTTAATTTTACCTAATCACTTTAACAACACACCATCATAGGACTGTCGACATAATCTGTTATTGCCTACTATGATATATTATTTTGATCATTTATGTATAGTGTCCTTTTGAATAGTAGTCAAGCCTCGTAAATATTCACCATGCATAAGGTAAAGTTTGATATTATCATACCACCCCCTAGCAGGAGTAGTATGAACTACAACCACAAAGGTATCCTCAGCACTTTACATGATGGATATAACATAGTCCATAGTTAAGGTGGACAACTTACTAAACACATCCGGCATCACACTGAAGGCTAGCATTACAATGGCATCAACTATGGTATTCTCATTTTGATGTATGTGTTGGATATTAACATCTGTAAATTATTGTAATAAACACTTTCCTAGGTCACAATAAGGCCATAAATGTTTCGCTTTACATGCATAAACCTTAGTTACTTGGTTGACCACAAGTTGTAAATCACCTTTGATCATTAATCACTTGATTCTTAGGTCATGAGCTATCATCATTCCCCTAATCAAACTCTCATACTTCGCTATGTTGCTGGTACATGAAAACTCAAAATGGTAAGTGAAGGATCAGATTTCACTAGATGGGAATGTTATGATGACAGTAGCATTGGCCCCATGGGATGTTTAAGCTCTGTCAAATTGCATGATCACCTAATAGCCCTTGGGCACTTGGCTAACAGTGTTGACATGTTCATTAGGAAGCTCAAGATCTATGGTTGCTTGGTCATCAACAAGTGATACCATGAGTTTTACATCTATAGCTTGACCTTTCATTGAGGATTGAGAGATGTAATGAAGGTCAAAATCCACTATTATGGCTTTTCGTCAATCTATATAGCTATTATTATAGACAGTATTTGTTATGGCTTTAAGTACATTATCTTTGTAAATGATGTTCACTAGCTCCTAAAGAGGTAGTGTCTCCACTTCTTTAATGAGAAGAGTAGTGTTATATAATACTTATCCACTTCAGTGTATCAGGTCTCATGGGTACCTAATGCATGGCTAAGGTAGTATATTGGCATCTCTACTTCATCATCATATTTTTGACAAAGTAGAGAGGCAATGGATGTATCAAAGACAACAAGGTAGATGTAAAATGATTTACCCTCTTGTAGAGGATAGACTATTGATAGTTGTGCCAACTCTTGCTTAAGGTTTCCAAAGGCCTCTTAGCATTATGTTGTCCACTCATAGTGAACCCCTTTATTAAGAAACTATTGCATGGATTGTAACTTATTCATAAGTCAAGCAATAAACCTATGGATAAATTATAATCTACCTTGTAATTCCTAAAGCTCCTTAAGATTGGTAGGCATTACTAATTTGAATATGACATTAACCTTATTAGGATCAACATGTTTGCCTTCATTAAACACTACAAAAGTAAGCATCCTAATGATCTTAAAAGTGAAAACACACATCTTGGGATTGAGCCTAAGTTCATGCTTAAGGAATCATTTAAGTACAAGGTCTAGGACATGTGCATGATTATTGGCCACTTTGGAATTAACAACTATGTCGTCTATGTAATCATTGAGCAAGCCTAACATGTCATCACTAAAGATATATGTCATGACTCTCTGATAGGTTGCTATGAAATTCTTAAGGCCAAAGGGCCTCATGGTATAGTAAAAGGTACCCTAAGGGATCATGAAGGTCATATTGAGTTGGTGCTCTAGGTTGATCCTAATTTAGTTGTATTCCAAAAATACATCCATAAAGGATAATAAGGCATGTCCAGCGATAGTATTGATAAGTTGATCAATATTAGGTAAAGGGAAATTATCATTAATGATTTCCTTTTTTAGGTCTTGGAAAATGATGCAAATATAGATACTCTCATTTTTCTTAAGGACTACCACTATGTTGGACACCTAGTTTGCATAGTCAACAACCCTAATGAAACCAACTTTGTAGAGTTTTATGATTTCATCATGGATTTCCAAGGAAAAATCAGATTTGATCTTGCACATTTTTTGCTTAACTAGTCTAATGTTAGGATCAAGTATGATATTGTGTTGTACTAGGTATGGGTCTAGGCTTGGCATATCTTCATATGATCAAGTAAAGGCCTTGATGTTATCTTGTAGGACCTTAGTGATATCTTGAGCCTGTTAAGGTCCTAGTGAGGAACTTAGTTTTAGGGTTTTCTCCTCATCACTATGTGTCATGAAAAGAACCTCAGCTAGAGAGTGTTCTATTATGTCACCAGCCTCTAGGTCAAGGGTTTTAACTAGGATTTTAGGCCATTTTAGAGGTTTCTTGATAGAGGCTATGTGATCGACAAGACTCTTAGGCTCAAGATCTAGGCAATTAAGGTCAATACACTATTATACATAACCATAAGGACTTGTTAGGCTAAAAGGAAAATTGATCTACTTCCAAGTACTCATACATCAATCCTGCATGTCACCCATAAGCACATTAAGTGGCACTTAGGTAAAGATGAATAAATAATGTCAAAATGCTATAAACTTATGAAAATCCATGCTATAAAATGAAAAAACAAGGTAACAAGGTTGTATAAGGTTATAAAAAATAGAGAAAGAATAATAAGATGACATGAAGATTAAATAAGGGCCAAGGAAATGCTAAATAATACATAACAAGATAAAACAAGGTCAAATAATGTCACAGGCTTGCTAGTTTAAGACCTTAGTAAGCCATGATGCCAATTTTAGGCCTTAGTAGGCCATGGTCACATGGTGCTAAATGGTGGTTAGGGAAGATCAAATCCTGCCATTTAATAAGATGATAGAGGGTTATAATGTAGTGAAATACATTGAAATAAAAGTAGTATTGAGGCTAAATAAAGTTAACAATGCAACAACAATAAAAACATGTCATGATATGATAAAACAAAGATTAATAAGGAAAATGGGATACATACAGTGAATCTTGGTTAAAACAAAGATTTTACCAGTTTTAGGCCTTAATAGGCCATGATTTAAGGCTATAAGGCTGTTGGGTAAGTTTGGGCATCAACAAAGGTTATTTTTGGGCTATTTAGACTTAAAAAGCAAGGATTTTAAATCTTCCATGATGGTGCCATGTTGGCCAGCATGGAAGGGGTGAGCCCTAGTGTGGAAGAAAAATCTAGAAAATTTCCCAAGTTTGTTTTGGCTAGTTTTCAACTTTCGATGACTTGCATGTTAGCATAGTTAATTGGGGAATCGAATAGGCTCCTTTTGGCATTAGTTTCAACTTCTTGAACCCCTCTCATGAGCCTGAAAATGTCTTCCATGCTAGCTAATGTGGATCTAGCATAGAGACTAAGGGAAGTGTGTTTCATGGCATAACAAGGGTTAAAACTAAGGTTTTTGGGCCTTCCCAACATAGTGTAGGGATAGATCTATCAAAATTAATCAGTTTGGAGGTTAAGAAGGCCAAAAGTAGGTCTTAAAGCTTCTGCCACCTTGTTTCCATGTTGGCTAGTGTGAATGGAAGGGGGTTTAGCATAGTGGATCCAAATCTAGACCAAAACATGGTCAAAAATGGTTACATTGGAATTTGGAAGTAAGATATGGTAGTTGTGCATCCCTTAGTATAGTTTTGAGGCCATTTTAGATGAGTTTGAGAGTGAAATTTGGTTTGGGGTAGTCTCCATGCTAGCCAGCATGGATCTAGTGTAAAGAAGAGGGGATGACCTTACTTTTTGATCCTAAGGTGGTATAAGAAGCAAATTGACCAAATTTCTAGCTTCCTCAAGTTGCAAACCATGATTTCTTAAGTTTTTGGCTAATTTTGGCTAAGTTTAGAGGCTATTAAAGGCCATGTAAGGTTATTCCCCCTTTTTCATGTTGAGAGGGTTGTTCTTGTGTGGGTAATGGGAGATGATGAGATTAAAGAACTCAAATAGGGTCTAACAAGCATAAACTTGAGGCTATGAGGTCTTATTATTTACCGGTGTAGGTTTTTGATCTCTTGGAGTGTTGATCTACTATTGGAAAAAAAGGTAACTCCTCCACATTGGCTCCATACTGGCCAACATGGAAGACTAAGGTTCTTAGCATGGATGGATCATAAATCTTAAATCTATGCTAGATTTGACCATAATTGACTATGCATATCAACTTCTAGGATTTTTGGTGTCAAGGGCTAGGTTTTAGAGTCAAAAATAGGTAGTTTGGAAGGTCCCTAGGTGGTATTATCAGTCACCCCTATGGTTCCACATTGGCTCCATGTTGGCCAATGTGGAGGATCCTAGGGGATCATATGTTTGCAATTCTTGGCCAATTTTAATTGGGCATGTACAGCTCTAAGGTTGTTGATATTGATGGGTGAATCATAAGGTCAAAATTTAGTAATTTTTAGGGTTTTCATATGGTTTTTGGACTTACCCCATTTGTTTCACATTGGCTAGCATAGAGGACCTTAACGGGCTAAATTTTTGCAATCTTTGGTACGTTTTAGGTAAGTTGGTAGCTTTAGGAAGTGTTGAAAAGGTTGTAGTATAGGTATAATGTAATTTGGCATTATTTTGAAGTGTCTATGACCCCTCCTAGGATCCTTTCTAGCTACGTCCATGTTGGCTCCACACTAGCCAACATGGAAGAAATGGATGCTTAGCATGGAAGCTAGAAAAAGCTTAAAATAAAGTGATTTTTATTGATTTTTAACTACCAGAGCCTCCAAGAGGTTTGGGTTGTCAACAAGAGTTAATTTCAAGGCTGATCTTGGGAGTTTTGGATATCCCCTTTCATCCATGCTAGCTCTAGACTAGCCAGCATGAAAGAAATTCTCCTCCAGTGTGAATGAACTTTTGTTTACATTTTCAGCCAATTTTGACAATATTTGAAAGGGCTTTAAAGCTATCAAGGATATAGTGGATCAAGGGTTAGTATTTGACATTGAAATCAACTAGTTTAAAGGCTCATAAGTGTTCATGAAATCACCCCCCTCCCCTTTTCTCTATGCTGGGCAATGGTGGCCCCAACATGGATGGTAGGGGTGATGGCTTTTGTGTCATTTTTGATCAATTTTAAGGTTCTTGAATGCTTTGGCAGGCTCTAATAGGGCTTAGAGGTAACTAGGGTAAGTTATTAGGCTATTCTTGCTCATAAACTAAGTTTTATTGCATACCCCCTAGGCTTCTACATTGAGCNGGGGGGGGGGGGGGGGGGGTGGTTCACCAACATGGAGAAGATTTCCATAGTGAAAATCAACTCTAGATCTAGCAACTATCCACTACTAGAGATCATGTAGGGGCACTAGGGTTTTCAAAGTGAAATTTATGGTGATTTTAGATCTAGAAAATGGTTTTATGTAATATGACCTAATCCTCCATGTTGGCACCACATGAGGTAGCATGGAGGAGGGGTTTAGTAGTTTGGAAAAGGTTTTTTGTGTGAAATATACTTTTTTTAAAGTGAAATTGAGCTACTAGAGGTTGTCAAGGGGTTCTAGGTTATGTGGGCCCACCCTAAGTATAAGACTTAGGCTTGATGGGTAGTGGGGGGTAAGTATGGGTGTTAGCCACCTACTCCATGCTGGGTAGGATTACCCTACCATGGATGCCTAAAATTTCAAGTTTTAACAAGACCTAAACCCCTTTTAGAGCCCAGGGTTTGATGAGGTAGGTAATAACTATCAAAAATGGCAATGAAGTTAGTATGAGAGTGTTCTGAGGCAAGAAAGGCTGATATCCATGTTGGCTCCATGCTAGGATCCACATAGGCCATGAGGTCATACCCACCTAGCAAGTATGGGCTAGTGTTGATAGGACATATAAGGATAACATAAATCATGAAACATGGTATAATGTTGCAAAGGTAAATAAGATTTTAATAGCAAAATAATGGATAATATATTTACAATGCATTTGTTGTTTTCCCTTTGGTAAGTCAAAGGGCTTACTCTACACTATTATACTATCATCATATTGCTTATTTGACATGACAATTAATAGGTATTTTTGTTGATCACTTTTGGGCTTCATTGTTATTATTGTTGGTCTTGTTTGTTCTGGCCCTAGATTGATTTTTGGAAGTCTCCTCTTGAAACTCCACCTTAGAACCTTGATAAAATTTGACATAGTTAATTGAGGGTAGCAACACATTGTCTCCATAGATCATAATTTCCCCACCCTCATATTACAAGTGAGTCTCTTGATGTATAAGAGATGAAACTAAATGAAGCTTAGCCAACCATGGCCTCCCTATGATTAAGCTGAACTCGAGTGTCTCTTCAACTACCAGGAAGTTGATGGACTTGGGAAACTATCCACTAGACATGAAATCCAAAGTGATGGAACCTTGCACTACTACTAAATGACTTAAGTGCTAAGGTGGCAGTCTCTTGGATGTTCTTGGTTAGGCCTAGTTTGTCAACAATGGAATATGTTATCATATTTGTAGCCATACCTTCATCTACATGAACACGATGGACCTTGTATCTACCAACATGTATGGTGATAAGAAGAGGGACAAATAACACTTCTCTATTGCGAGAGTCAATCTTCATTTCACTGTCACAAACGTTGAGCATGGGTTGATGCCCATTTTCCCTAATTGAAGTTTTCTCAATGATAGAGTGAATCAACAGTCTATTTGCGAGCATGTCTCTATTCATAGGGATAGTAGGTGCATCCCTATGTGTAAGAGAGATCATGACCAAGTCACACAATTTTGATGATGTTCTCTTTTGCTTAAGGGATCATTTGTCTTGTCTTATGATTGCATGGAAATTATTTCCCTTGTCTTGCAATGTTTTGGCCTTAATAGTTCTAACCTCCTCATTCTCCATTATGTTTGTGGATTGGGTTATGATGTGTGTGCCTTGGGCTCCTTATCCATGGATGTAGTTAGTCTTGGTGTAGCCTATTTCAAAGTCTTTTGTTATTGGCCTCCTTTAGTGGGTTTTGATGTTGGTTTAGTGATAGATTGTTTTCGTCATCATTGTGAAGATGAATTCTTGCTAACCTTTGAGTTATTGACCACAATAGGTGGGTTTTGGTAATGGCTCATTGTGGTCTTACTTGTTGAAGGTGTAGGAACTTGAATAACAAATGGTTTCCTAGGCTTTGGAGGATTAGCAAAAAATGGTTATGTTGTGAAGTTGATGCCACTAAAGAGGGGACACATATGATAAAAGGCTCCTTAGGGGTTGAATAAGATGGTACCTATACAATGAAGGGCTCTCTAGGCCTTGTGTTTTAGGATCATGATGGCACTTTGATAACAAATGGTTCCCTAGGAGGATTAAACCATTTGGTTTCTGTGAATGATGCTATGGTATAAGAGTTATTATTAGCTCTTGGAGAGCTAGGCTCATTCAACACCAACTCGCTATGATTTATCATCTTTTACAGGTCATCCTTTAATGCTAGGCAAAAATCAATGTCATGATTAGCAATCTGATGATAATGACAATACCTATCTAGCTTCAAGTATCTTGGTACCTTAGGATCATGTTTGGTAGCTATCATTGGATCCTTAGCTATGTAATAAAGATGATCGTACCTCTTACAAGCCTCTTTAGACAATTTATTATGTTGTATATGGTTTTCTCTAAGCAACTATTCTAAGAGCTTAGAGGGTTTTAAAGGTAACTTTGCATACTTAGAACTATCCTTCCACCAAAAATTTGATCTTGGTTGATTTGGGGCATAGGAAGTGGATGATTGCGATGAGTCAATGGATGCATGGTATGGTGGTGACTTCCCCCTCTCTCCTTGTTTTGTCTCTTTTGTTATTGTAGCCAAAGTTGTATGTTCTTGCCTATTTTTATTGCTATCTCTCCTCGCATGTCGGTTTTTATAAGCTACATAGGTTGGATCATTACTTGTGTCAGTTGCCTCCTCAATGTTTTTATTTGTGAGAAACCTAGGCTTAGTGACTGGGGCTCTAGGTGGTATAAATTTGACTTAATAAAGTTATTTATTACTCCCTTGTAAATGGCTAAGTGGTGGGTTTTAGCAATAGGCTTTGGGATCTCATTAAGTGTTGAGTTCCATCTTTGAATGAATCTTTTGATTAGTTCAAGTGCTCCCTACCTCACCTTCATTAATTGATCCAATGTGACATCCAACTTCAAGTTGTATCTAAAGTAGTTGATAAATTGCCTAATCAAGTTTTCAAGGGAAGAGATAGAACCTCTAAGTAAGGTTCAATACCAATCTAGAGTCTTACCTTTTAGGGACATGGGGAGAATCCTCAATATCGTATGAGGCCAAGCTTCTAAAAAGAGGCACTTAGATTGGAAGGTTACTAGATGTCCATTGGCATACCCTTCACCATTGTATTTGGTGAATTTTGAAATGGGCAAGCTTATGAGAAAAGTTATTGGAGGCACTGTAGAGCTTAGAAGATCATATTGGTAGAAATATAGAACCTTGAATATCTAAGTTGTATTGGCTTTAAGTTTTTGTAGCTCTTTGTTAAGGTCTTGGATCATTTAGAAAGCTTAATCCAAGCCTTGGGGCATCCCTATGGGCTGTAGTGCTTGTATTGATGGTTGAGGAAGAAGTTGTAAGGCTTGGGATCTTGCAATAGGCAGTAGTATTAAAGGGAGAGGCTAGGTTATGGTGGTCATAGGTGAAATACCAAAAAATTTTAGATCTCAATCTCTCCATTGCAAATTTGGAAAAGTGTCAAAATGGCGGCACTTTGTCCAAATTTTTCTAAGTGTTGAGTGTAGTCAACTCCAAGTGCCAAATTTGAAAAATTTTTCCAAGTGTTAGAGTAATGGCACTTTCTACAAATTTTCCTAAGTGCTAGGACCATGCTCTCCACTGCAGTAGAGTGTAGTTAGCTTCAATATCCAATCTTATACAATTTTGGCTAAGTATTCGAACAAGGTCAAAATCTATAGAATTTCTCTAAGTGTTATGCTATGCTCTCATTTTTCTTGCTATGCTCTAGAGTGTAGCTAGCAAGCACACACTTCCATGGCTAGTTTGCTCAAGTTCCAAGTTAGGAACTATTAGGATGGCTTGGCATGGAAGAAAAAGTTCAGCAAATTCTCTAATCCATAGGGTTGCTACTATTGCTATGCTCTAGAGCATAGCCAATGTAACATACCTTTCAGTGGCCAGTTTGCTCGAGTGTCAAGCTAGAAGCTATCAAGCTAGTTGAGAGTGGAGGAATAGTTTGGTAGATTTTCTAACTTGAGGTTACCCCTCTTTCTATGCTCTAGAGCGTAGCCAGCATAGCATGGAAAAAGACCAAATTTAGGCCAAATTTTTCTAATTATCCTTGCTATGCTCTAGAGCATAGTAAGCATAGCCAATTTTGGACATTAGATTTTGTAGAATTTTTTTAAGTGTTGTGCTATGCTCAGCACTATAGCTGCTATGATTGAAAGTGTAGCAGGCATAGCCAACATACAAATGGCCAGTTTTGTATAATTTTTCTAAATGTTGTGCTACTTCACTTGCTACTATAGTTGCTACACTCTCCACTATAGCTGCTATGATCTTCCCACCTACTACACTGCCACATGGTGCTCCATCAGCATTTGGGCTAACCCTAGTCCTATAAATAACGCTAGACCTACAACGTTTTGGCAGGTTGGTAGTTGGTACTTTTATTTAGCATTTGAAATTTTGGCATCTTGGCACTTAGATTTGTGGATGAATGAGACCCAAACAACACCACACTAGTAGAGAGGCATCCCTACATTGCATAGTACACTATAGCCTTATTATAGCCTTGCACCACATAGTACACCATGGTAGCCAACACAGAAGGCCTAGTTCATCACAACGACCACCAAAATTCATGGCTTGACACCACTAAGACTATGTCTATGCTATCACTATGCTTGGTATATACTATGTGTCTTCTAAGACCCTTTTGGAGTTAACTATGCTCCCATTTGAAGCATGTTCTATTTCTCTCTCTTGTTTCTAGCATTTTCTTATATTTTTCTTGCATATTTTTACACTTTTTCATACATGGTCACATTGTACTATGATCAAGTGGTAGTCTCCATGAGTTAACACCATCATTTCAGTTAAAATCCTTAGCTACACGCACCTCATTCTGTGGCTACACTCTACACTTAGCACTATGAAACATTGCTTTAATACTTAGAATCATTTCATGTTGTTTGCATTTGCATTTTGGCTAACCACACCACCCCTTGGTTACATCCACCACCCTAGTGGCAACCAATAAAGTTCCTATTCGATTGACAAGACTATCTAAGGCACTTCACCTTTATTTCCAGAAAGGCCCTCATGCGGAGGTGGGGTCAAGGCTGTGCATCTGTTGATCCCTTGGTGATTCCAACCACCAAAATTTTCGATCATTATAGTTTTTGGTGCTAGAAGGAGGGCCTTTCCATTTCCTTTTGCATTTTTTGATTGTTGTCTTGCGTGCTCTCTCAAACATCAATTGGTGTAGGTTGGACCCCATCATTAGTTCCCCTAGAACCCTGCTAGATAAAAGACAAAGTGTATCTTTGGAACTTGACCAAAATTTCAGGCACTCAGAAGAGCATAGCTAGCTCTCAACATAGAGAGCATAGCTAATTCTAGAGTAGCAAACATAGCACCAAAGTTAGCCATTTTTAGTAGCTTTCACAATTAGCATTTTTTTTGCATTTTCATTCTTAGCATTTTTTTGAATTTTCATACTTAGCCAAATTTTTGCAGTTTCATACTTAGCTAATTTTTTTACAATTTTACACTTAGAAAATTTTTATAGTTTTCTTACTTAGCCATTTTTCTACATTTTTACACTTACCCATTTTTATACCTAACAATTTTTCTGCTACCGGCAGACTTAGGCATGTTTTTGTAGTTTTCAAAGTTAGCCATTTTTTGCAAATAGTAACTCTCACAATCCAATCTGTGAACATGAATCTAGATCATCCTTCCATGTCAGTGTCTAACACATTTGACACAATGATCCACCCAAAGCATGCTATGCTAAGCCATGAACAATACAATTTTGTTTGTGCCAAAATCCAAGCAGGATTACTAGTGGATTGCCTTGACTTGGAGGCAAAACAAAACTATGAACAAGTTCACTGGGATGGATGGGAGTACAACCCCTCTTTGCTTGACATAATCCCTCTACAATCCTACCCTTGACTCTTTCAACTAGGGTATAATTTCCTCAACTCATTAAGTAAAATGGAAAAGGGGATCCTAATGCATACTTGGTTACATTTTGATCTAAGTGCCTGCTCCTTCAAGCTTGGCCACATGCCATCATGCGCATGTTCCCCATGTCACTCACTAGTAAGGCATTATACTAGTATCATGTGCTACCCAAAGCCTCAATATCTTCTTTTGAGGGTCTCATAAACCAATTTGTGACATGCTTTAGGTACAACCTAAATCCTAAAGCAATCCTTGACCAACTCATGCAAGTTAAGGAGCGGTCCCTAAATCCCATGCCAAAATTCCTCCAATGTTGGAACTTCGCATTGAGTGAAATGTGTGAAACCCTAGTAGAGACACACCTACTGGCCATCTTCAAGGGTGCAATGAATAACTTGATCAAGCCGAACTATATTACTTGGCCTCAAAGTCTCTTAGCCAAGCCTTTACCCAAATGAAAGGCATAGAAGAGTCAGCCTAAGCCAATAATGACCTAGTCTACGTGGCCTATAGAAACCAACATGTGTGCAAGAAAAATGCAATAGTGGCAATAGTGGCCATAAGCACAAAAGTAATCAACTAGGGCCAGTCATCCAAGAAACCCAAGGCCCCAACTCACAAAGTTGTCAACTCTAGCACTAACTTGCCTACATCGGTAGGGGCCACCCAAGGCCCAACTTTGAGTGTAAGGTTCACTCAAAGTATACACCACTACCAATGGAACCCTTTAAACTGTTGGAGAAACTGTTGAAATTTGGGTGAATCCGATACAAACACATATCAAATATTTCCCATCAAAAACATGATAGGTACTCTAAAATACTAAGGAACCCCACCTCAACAATATCGAATGAGCCCCTGGTCCCACAACATTTTAGGCTGGATCAATACTATCATTACCACTAGATGTCTAGTCACAGTACAAAAAAATGTCATGGTTTGTAGGATGACTTACAAAGAATGATAGAATGGGGCCAACTAGTGCTTGATGCAACAAGCCAATCAAATGCAGATGATGCCCCCTATGTCATAGACTCCATCAACGTAGGTGGCAAGTCTAAACCTATGCAACAACCTTTTGTGATCTGCGTGCCTTCTAGTAAGTCAAGGATCCCCTCGGCCTCCACAAGTAAGAGGCCCTCCTTTGTTATCAAAGTGCCACCTTGGGCACCCACAACACCCTTTGTGGTTAAGGTTCCATAGCAGTCATCTATTTAGATGTTGAACTGGCAACTAAACCAATCATCTGCTAAGACATTAAACTGGCAACCACAACAATTGTCCTTTAAGATGTTAAACTGGCATGACATAGCAACAACAATTGCTAAGTAACCTTTCATCATCAAGGTGCCACAACATGATGGCGCCTCACCTACCTGAAGCGTAATAGTGGGTAACTTCCTAGTCCCTCCTCCTTCAAGGGTTAATCCCACTAGTAACCTAGGTAGGCCTACTAAATGGTAATGCAGGAGGATTAATGATTGCCTCATAACCCCCATGGCAAAAGCAAAGGCCATAACCAACAAGAAACAACCAAACACTAGGGCCCCTACCCACAAGCAAGAAAGGAACCTAAGCCCAAGTCCCCTCCATAAGAGATCCGTCTCTCAAGTTGCATGCAGGAAGTTAATGCCAACACAAAAGCTGATGACAAGGACTTCATAGTTGCACTAATCCAAGTAAAATAAATGCTCAAGAGAAATAACACAACGTTGAGCTTGTACAACCTAGCCATGACCTCATCTACTCATCCCTAAGCATTGGCCTAGATGTTGACCTTCATTCCTATTACGAAGAACATCCCTGCAAATGAGAATACCATCTGTGCAACAATTTTTCCTCCTTTACCATAGGAATCAAGTTTAACATCCTTAACATTTCATGATGATGTAGTCAAGGTCAACCCTAAATGAGCGGAGGTCACTACAGCTCCATTGTCCATTAGCATACGTGTTGGGTAGTGCATGACCCACAAAGTGCATGTCAATGATGGTGCAGCAACAAACATAGTCCTATACTTCATCATTGAAAAGTTAGGCCTGGCAANGGGTAGTGCATGACCCACAAAGTGCATGTCAATGATGGTGCAGCAACAAACATAGTCCTATACTTCATCATTGAAAAGTTAGGCCTGGCAGATGAAATTAGGCCAACCAAGATTGCATGTCTAAAATCCTTTAACAGATCACGTGTCACTGTCAAGGGTACAATCAACTTAGCCTTCATGGTAGGAGAGTAATTCCCCACTAGTGTAGATTTCACTATCATAGAGGAGATGCTAGGCTTCAACTTGATCCTAGGTAAGCCTTGGCTAGCCCAACTATGGGTCATTTCCTCTCCCATCCATCAAGAAATCCACCTTCCATATGAAGGTGGTTAAGTTATCATCCACAGTGATAACATTCCCCCTCCAGAAACCCACAACATAGACATGGAGTAAGTGTCAGAGGTGGAATTTCTTGATGGTACACCTATGGCAACCAACACAATGCTTATGGATAACACACCGAAATGAGTTGTTGAAGCTAACAACCTCCCAAAGGATCCTAGGCCTTACACACCCCCTAATCCACACCCAGTTAGGAAGCAACTATGTGACTAAGACTTTTCCTTGGAAAAAAATGTGCTAAGCACTTGCTTACCCCTTACCTTCATGGACCATGCATTTTTGTTTTTTTCTTGTATTGCATTTATTCATGCATTTACATTTCACCTGCTTGCCTAGTTTACACACTGCTTGACTTTGTTTATGCATTTCTACTTTGTTTATGCATCCATCCATTTATCTTATGCATTAAAATTGAAAAACATTAAAAAACACATTAAAAAAATCATAAAACTACAAAAACACAGGCCCAAAATGGTCTTAAACTTTCGTTCTGGCTCGAAATGGTCTTAAACTAGCACACGCACCCTGAAATGGCTTTAAACTATTGCTATGGCCCAAAATGGCCCAAAACTATCACTTCTCGCATTCCCTTCCTTTCATTTATGCATTTTTACTTTGTTACATAGTTGTTGCTTGATGTTGTTTTTCTAGTTGATTTTTGCAAGATCTTGTAGACACGGTAAGCAAGGTAAGCACTCATTCATCATGATGAAAAAACTTGGCATAGATAGTCCACTATGACTATAAATTCACACAACAATCCGCTATGACTATAAACTAGCGTAGTAGTCTACTATGACTATAAATTGGTGTAGTAGTCCGCTATGACTATAAACTAGCATAGAACATCCTTGGGTTACAATGTTAAAATGGCACCCATAGATCATAATTGGGTCATGACGTTAAACTAGCACAACATCCATTGTCCACCACAATGTTAAACTAGCACACAGTAGTCTTCTAGGACTATAAACTAGCACATCATAGTTTGCTAGGACCTTAAGGGTTCATGGTCTACTAGAACTTTAAATTGACATGTTGTTGATCTGTTGGAGCACCTACCATTGATGAAACCCTTCATGTATTCGTAATATCATTGCCTCCCATTATTTTGCTGATCTTTTGGTGCACTTGTCATTAGTGTGGCCTTTGGAGCACTTGTAGCATCATTGCCCTGACACTTTCACTAGTTTTCCTAGCATTTACAACTAGTGTAGCATTTGATACATTTCTAGCATCTTCGCATCTGGCACTTGTAGCATCTTCACATTTGGCATTTGCACTAGAATTTCACATTTTTTGGCTTCTTATCTTCTTAGAGTTGTGTTTGTAAGATAAAGCCCTAGAGATGGTCATGCAAAAATGCATCTCATCATAGTGGCAATTCATCACATCACTCCGATGTGCATGATTGGACTAGTTAAGCCATTCAAGAGTGTACATCCTCCTCATCCCATTACAACCCATGTGCATCCACTCCTTCATCCTAATAGCCTCTCATCCCTTGCATACTCATGATTGCACATCACTCTGATGCATATGCATTATGATGCATATGGAATTCTCTTCACATCAACCGTAGAATCCATGGTGGATGTAACACAAATGTCTCATGGGGAGCCTCTATGGGTTGTTCCAAGCCTAAGCAGAAGTAACACAACTCATCCTAGGGAGTAAAAACTTATCCTATAGCCATGACATGGTTGCATGAAAGCAAAGCCCATCTACTTGATGGCCCACACATTGCAGCTAGCATTTAGTAGTAACCTGAACCCAATGAGGTTTAACGCGTAGCAAAAAGAAGAGCAAAAACTGAAAAATAAAAAAAAAATAAAGAACAGGGAAAAGAACATGCCCAAGAAAACTGACAATGTTGCAGTTTCACAACTAGCCTAGCCTTGGTTCAACTTTGACTCTCTCATGGGCACTTCAACAAGAGATCAATTTTTCATGGGCAAGCCACTTCATGCCATAGTCATTGTCAGCTATGCTAACTTTTCATCTTACATAAAGATACACTATTTGCATTTATTTCCTCTACTTGCATTTCATCTCCCTGGTACATTACCTACACACCTTGCCCTAGCATATCCTTATCCATAACACTCTTGAACATGGTGGAACAACACCTGATCTAGAATAGACAAGCAATGTTGGTGCCATGTCTATTGTGCTATTTTGCAATTCTTTGTCAACATATCTTAGGCCATCCCTCCGAACATCAACAAACATGGACCATTAAAACACCACAAAATTTTGGGTCTTGGCATCTCAATTGCAAATTTGGCTAAGTATCAAAATGGTGGCACTTTGCCCAAATTTTTCTAAGTGTTGAGTGTAGTCAACTCCAAGTGCCAAAGTTGCAAAATTTTTCTAAGTGTTAGAATGATGACACTTTTTGCAAATTTGGCTAAGTGTTGGGACCACACTCTCCACTATAGTAGAGCATAGTTAGCTTCAACGACCAATATTTTGCAATTTTGGCTAAGTATTCAAACATGGTCAAAATCTACAGAATTTCTCTATGTATTGTGCTACACTCTCATTCTACCTACTATGCTCTAGAGCATAGCCAATGCAACACACACTTCCATGGCCAATTTTCTCAAGTTCCAAGCTAGAAACTATCAGGATGGCTTGGCATGGAAGAAAAAGTTTAACAAATTCTCTAACTCATGGGTTTGCTACTGTTGGTACACTCTAGAGTGTAGCCAATGTAGCACACCTTTCAGTGGCCATTTTTCCCAAGTGTTAAGCTAGAAGCTATCAAGCTAGCATAGAGTAGAGGAACAATTTGGTAGATTTTTTAACTTGAGGTTACCCCTCTTGCTACACTCTAGAGCATAGGTAGCGTAGCATGGAAGAAGACCAAACTTGGACCAAATTTTTCTAAATATCCCTGCTATGCTCTAGAGCATAGCAAGCATAGCTACTGCTAGACATTAGATTTTGTAGAATTTTTATAGCTACTATGCTCAACACTATAGCTACTATGCTCACTATGCTTGAGAGCATAGCAACGTAGCCAACACACAAATGATCAATTTTGTAGAATTCTTCTAAGTGTTGTGCTGCTCCACTTGCTACTGTAGCTATTATGCTCTCCATTATAGCTGCTACACTCTTCTCACCTACTGCACTACCACATGGCACTCAATTTGCATTTTGGATTAACCCTAGCCCTATAAATACCCCTGGACCCCCAACATTTTGGGGGTTTGGCAATTGGCACTTTCATTTGACATTTGGCATTTTGGCATCTTAGCACTTAGCTCCATGGGCGAACAAGATCCAAAGCACACGACACTAGCAGAGAGGCATCCTTGCACCACATAGTACACTACGACCCTATTTTAGCCTTGCATCACATGGTACACCATGGCAGTGAACATGATAGACACAATTCATCATGGCGAGAACTAGACTTCATGGCTTGACATCACTAAGATTGTGACTATGCTCCCACTATGCCTATTGTACACTATGTACCTTTTGAGATCATTTTGGAGGTAACTATGCTCCCATTTGAAGTGGTGTTCTATTTCTCTCTCCTATTTCTAGCATTTTCTTCAATCTTTTTTCACTTTTTCATGTGTCTTCACGCTCTACTATGCTTGGGCGATAGTCTCCATAGGTTGTCACTCTCATTTCAGTCAAAATCCTTAGCTATGCTCACCCCATTCCATGGCTACCCTCTACACTTAGCATTGCAAAACATCTCTTTGACACTTAGCTCCTTTTCAGATTATTTGCATTTGCATTTTGGCTAACCATGCCATCCCCTAGTTGCACCCACTACCTAGTTGTAATCAACAAAGTCCCTATTCAATTAACAAGATCATCCAGGGTGCTCCACCTCCATTTCTAGCAAGGTCTTCATGCAAAAGTGAGGTCAAGGCTATGCATCTGTTGATCCCTTGGTGATTCCAACCACCAACATTTTTGGTTATTACAATAGGTGGGCTAAACAAGGAGAAAGATGCTTATGTTAGAACTTGAGGCACAAAGAGGGAAAATAGGGTATGAGATGCTTGTGTATCTTGGGGTCCCAATGAGGGTCTGACTAGTATGTCAAAGGGATATGGTGAGGAAGATCTCACCATGGTTAGGTGAACAAAGTTCAGTTGTGTGGCAAAGGGCATTGATGAGAACAAGGAGGTGGATTGGGACATTGGTTGAATCTAGTGCGTGGTGATGATAGGTGTGGATCCAAACATGGTAGAATGGATAGGAGGAAAGTTGGACCAAAAGATTTGTTCCATTGATGAGTTAAGAAATGTGGAGTTGGATGTGGTTGTCTGGGAAGTGAAAGATTGGAAAAGACTTTTAATGAAGATCTCTAGCTCTTGTTCAGCCTCAAACTCATCTTCCTCTCCTTAATAATCCTCTAAACTAATTCCCTCACTAAAATCATCAACTTCTATGAGTTGCATGAGAATTTTTTACATATAAGTTGGTGAGGGAGATTTGGTCATTGGATGATGGGATATATTCTTTCCCAAGCCAACGTATAATTTCAAATTGATGCTTAGCATCAGATTCAGAGCATGGTATCAATAGACTTACTTTCATCTTAGCATAGAGGAAGTTGTAAAACTCCTCATTGATTACTAAAAAATCTAGGTTCTTTCCCCTTTGCCTAAGTGATTTCCTTCATTCTATGACCATAGGGTCTTTGGACTCATAGACACAAACTGCATCTTGGCTAGATACCATTTTTGTTAGGTTAAGGAGAAAAATAGTTGATTGAATAAAAGACATGGTAAAAAAATTGCTAAAAATGGATAAACAAGGTTGTAAATGGTTAAATAATGTGTAAATTCCAACAAGTGAAATTTAAAAATATCTTAAAGAAGCAAAAACAACTAAAAATAATTTCTTGCTATAAATAGTAAGTGGCTGCCAAAGGAGGTATACCGTCTTACTAAAAATAGAAAATAGGTGGTAACACACTCCATCCACTCCTAGCTTCCTAACTATACCCACACTAGGAAAAAAAGAGGGGAAATAAATGGGGTAATATTTAAAATCTTAAATTTTTCTACACAACGTTTAGGAAGGGGGATTTACTTTTGGTAAGTAAACCAAAGTGGAAATCAAATTGGTAGGTTACTAATGCTAATTTTTCTAAAAACAAATTTGTAGTAAGGAGGTAAGGTTTAAGGTGGAACACCCACACTCATTTTTAAATTTCCAATAACTACTGTGAATTTTCTATCAAAAACCAAACACCCACGTTGGGTTTTGGTGGTAGGGGGATGGGTGATAACATTTGGTTTTGGTGCATATTCAAAGCTATCAGCTGAAAATCAAAGATCTGAAACTTTTGCATCAATGTAGCAGATGTGCAGATAGGATTGGATGTAGAAATTGGGTGAAGGCTCTCCTTCTAGTGCTAGAAAACTATTGCAACTGAAAAATTTGATTGCTAAAAAATCAAAAGTTTTATCATAGTAGCTTTAACTCCGAATCCCCAGGAACTTTGAAAAATGGGATTTGAGGTGCCTTGGATAATTTGAAAATTCATCCAAGGACTTAGAGAATGAAAAATGAATGATGTAAAAAGAAGAATGCAGATCTAAAAACTAAAAAGAAAATATGAATTTTATATGAAACTAAAACTTTAAAACTTTATTAAGACAAATAAAGAATAAGTTCAAGGGATGTGTGCACAAAAACTGCCTATGAATTAACAAAAGGGATTCACTTTGATGGAAGTTCAGGGTCCATTGAAGCTAATGTAGGCAACTCCATGATTCGGATGTTCTACCACTTCCAATGTTATCAAACCTCCTCTACTGCTACTTTAAATTTGCAACATTGGCTACTACTGGGGGTTGAGAAGTGTGAGGGATTTGGCTATCAAAGTGCTCTATGTTGTGATTTGAGGATCCAAGGAGTGAAGCATAAAGACTAAAAGTTCACAAATCTTAGGGGGAGTAATAGGTCTTATAGGGCCATAGGGGTTTCATGTTGAGGAGGGTTTCAGGAGCTATGTTTCTACAAGTATGCAAGAGATCTCAGATGCTACAAATGCTAAAGCGTATGAATGTCAAAGGTTGTGGAACCTAAAAATGATGTTGGGGTTTAGATTTTATAGGTTTTGGGCAATGGATGGGCTACAAATTGGCTACAATTTAGTTGTAATCTAGCTGCAAATTTGCTATAATTTGGTTGCAAATTGTTACAACTGTCTGCCATGTATAGGTAAGATGGGTGTCCAAATTCAGGATTACCATATATAGTAAGTGTCATATCCCCATGGCCATTCCATTTACTATAAATAGTAACGGGACTACANGCGCTGCCGAGGATGAAGGAATCAACACTAGGGGGAAGGTTAGACCCCTTTGTGTTGGCCATTATGAGTCCCTCATCCTTCCATGCTAAGATTTTCCCCTCCACATTCGGAATTATGATCCACATCCCTCCATGCTAGGGGTAGGTAATATCTACCCCCTTCTAGGTGTTTCTAGTGTAGAAAAGTGTATACCCCCCATAAAACCCATTAAATTATCATTTTTGGCATCTTAAAAGGTATTTTTTATCCACCACCTTCCTTCCCAAGCCCAAATATAGATAGTACATGATCTTTTCCTCTTGGAAAATGAGACTTTGTGTACTTATGAGGCATTTTTGAATCCCAAAATTATGAAATATGTGAGATTGCCCCTTATGGGTTACAACCTTTACTTTTATAATGAAATTTTGCCTCGGGTTTTATGGGGTGAAGGGTACATGATGAAAAATGATTACAACATGCAAATCTTGTTAGTATTTCAATATGGAACACTGTACATAGTATCCATAAGGATCTAGTTATTGGTATGGATACTATTGGCTTGGCAGTGACATTCAGCATGACTATGGTTGTTGCCATTGTTTCTCGTATTACTTTTACAGTTGAGGATGAGCCCCACATGGATAATATGGTTATTGATAGGGATTTTTGTAATTACCTTGTGGATAAGATAATTGTTTGGGCATCTACTTTTTTGACAAACTTCAGATTCAATAGATGTGCCTTGGACTCTTGTAAGTGAGCCATGACATGATAACATACCTTAAGATTGAAACACTATGAAAATTACGAGTCGGCATCAGGCAAAGGTTCATAATTCAAGAGAGAGCGTGCATCAGCTTTGTTCAAGGACAAGTTTACGCTCTATTACGCATGGTAGAGTAATGAGCGTAATAAGCTCCAAAATAGTTGAAGGCAGAGTCTAGAGAAGCATAACAGTTCAACACTTTTTCTCATGGCATATGGATAACTTGCCTTTACGCTCGTTATGCGGCGGTGCATACCATTGCGTATTTCATTACTAAGGCTAGAAATTATTTATGCTTCATTACGCATGGCTGCGTAGTGAGTGTAAATTAGACATTGTTTACGCTTCGTTAC
>MNCI01003885.1:8237-19537 GCA_015680685.1 Gnetum montanum | reverse complement strand
AAAATGGGAAAGTGCTAAGGAGTATAACCGGGAACCTTCTATTAGAAAAAGGGAAGTTCGATTCTATGATAGTGAGGGGGAAGCCCCACTTGATGAGGTGGTGCAATAAAAAGCCTTACCAATTCAAAAATCTATCTAGAATATTAGCTAAGGTTGAAAAAATATGGGAAGATTTGGATGAAAATTTTAAACTACTCTAAAAATTGTACAAGAATCCAAAGAACAAAGTAGTGTTTGTGATCACATGAGAAGGAAAGAAGCTTAAATTATCTACCAAAAAGATAAGGATAAGGCTGTAGTAGTAGAAGAGGTTATGAAGTTAAAATTAAATGATGATGGTGAGTGTGACATTTGCCAATATGAACAGCCCAACGGATGTTTCCCTATTGTGTCACACTTATATGAATTTGGGGTATATGCTCTAAATCCTAGACTAGCACGAAGGTAAGCACCTAGAAGGTTGCCTTATCCTCAAAGCAACCCAAGGCAGTTCTACCAACAATAATAGAGAGTGGAGTTCCACCATGACTATATGAATAGTATCAATAGTACATCCATAGTCATGAGTGATGCAACCACCAAGGCAGCAATACCCTTATACGCAGCCAAATCCATATGGGTATTATATTCAGCAACTAATGTCTCTGTGTGACTCTTCTAGTCATGCTTCTTTTTAGCATCACTACTACCCTCCAGAGTATTATAGAACTCATTCTCCATCTACTAGAGGAAAAACCCCATATCCCTATCACCTTCCTCATCCTTCAGCACATTCTCCTCCACCCTCAATCCAATTAACATCTACTCCATCCATGTAGGATGAGCTTCTACCCTAGCTTCAATAACATAATGCTACTAGGGCCATTAACTTACAACTGACTCCTCAACCAAGTGGTTCAGAACAAAGATACCATAAAAGAACATTCTTCTAAATCAATCGCCCTGCTAAACCCTCACCTACTTATGTGGCTATTCACCTTATATCTACTTCGTCCTCTACATCCATTCCTTTTGAAATCCCTTCAAACCAAACCCCTCCCAAGATCTACATAGTTATGTTAACCCACATTGTATTTGATTGGATCAAGGTTGGCAACCTTCCTAGGAAAAGATCTATTCTTGGAATTCCTCTCATCTATTTTTAGATTTCTAGGAATGATCCATGCATGGCTCTTTTTTACTAAGGTTCTAGAGTTAATCTGATTTCTCACAAAATGTACAACACTTGGAACCTACCTCCTCATAAGAAGAGCAACATCCATTTAGAATTAGCAAACTAGTCCATCATTGTTCCATTGAGACTAGTAGAAGATATTGTGACCATTATCTATGGGTGGCCTTATCCTGCCAATTTCTTAGTCATCAAAGTTAAGAACTACAAGGGGGACTTCACAATCATTATGGAAAGGGCTTGGTTAAGAACTATTAATGCACGAATGAGCATTAGAGATTTTTCCTTAGAAATTTTCAAGGAAAATGCATTCAAAAAGATTGAGAAGAAATGAGTTCCATGCATCATGTATAGTAATATAGAGTGCAACAATGTGTAGAAACTCTAGTCCATGAGTAGAGCATCCATTTTTGCATGCAAAAAGTATACAAATGAGGCATGTATTTAAAGGTGTCTATTTATAGTAGCCACAAAATAGGAGGATACTCAATGGTTGATAGTTGATCCTAGAAGAAGCACACTTTGCATGAAACCTAGTCATAGCCTGACATGTCCCTATGTTGAAAGTATGGATGAACTAGAGTAAGTTCATCATCAACCCTTTGATGATGCAAATGATGATACCTATTTGGGAAATTTGAAAATCCTTGAAAATTTTAAACAAGAGCCCTTAGAGTTAAAAACTCTACCTAGTGACATGGAGTATGCATTTTTGAACAATGACAAGCTAGTAATCATTAATGCCAATCTTGCTCTTGAATAAAAATAGATGTTGTTGAGGGTGGTCAACAAATGGGCAACAACCTTTGCTTGGTCATATCCTAAACTCATAAGGATTGATTCTAGGATATGCCAGCATCATATTTGCACTAATCTAGCCATGAATCCAAAGAGAAAACCACAACAACAATTAAACCCCAAATTAAAGTATATTTTCAAAGAGAAAAGCAAACAACTCCTCAAGATAGGGTTTATCTATTCCATTGTGGATAGTGAGTGGGTTAGCCCACTCGTGATTATGCCAAAGAAAGATGAAAAGTGGTGGATCTACATTAACTTTTGGCTATTGAATATGGCAATATTCAAAGATCACTTTCCATTGCTATTTGTGGATCAAGTGTTGGATACTATACCTAGGCATTGCTATTATAGCTTTCTGGATGGTTATAGTGGCTACAACCAAATCTAGATCGGACCAGAGGATCAAGCCAAAACAACATTCACGAGTCCCTAGGAAACTTTTGCATATCAAAAGATTCCTTTTGATCTATGCAATGCTCTTACAACATTCCAACGCTTGGTCTTGAACATCTTTTAGCAACAAATTGATTACAAGATGGAAGTCTTTATGGATGATTTTTCCACCTATGGCACCACATTTGAGCAAGACTTGGACTATCTTAAGTAAGTGCTTAAAAGTTTTGTGAAGACAAATCTTTGGCTTAATTGGAAAAAGATCCATCTAATGGTCCAAGAGGACATTGTATTAGGACATAGAATTTCTTAGGTAGGGATTGAGGTGGATGTTGAAAATATAAGGGTCATCCAAAGAATAACTAGCCAACTGGAAATCATTAAAGATGTCCAATCATTCCTTGGACACAGTGGCTACTAGTGGCATTTTATAGATAATTTCTCTAAGATCACAAAATTGTTGGTTGAACTTACAAAGAAAGATGAACCATTCATCTAGACTAAGGAATGTAAAAATGCATTCCAAAGCCTCAAGCAGAAGCTCATAGAGACTCCAATTTTACAAGCACCTAACTAGCCCAGACCATTTCATATAATGACAAATGCATCAAATTATGCCTTAGGAGCTATGCTTATGTAATTGGACAATAAGAAACGTTCATATTACATCCACTGCACAAGTCAAAGCATTATAGGTGCACAACTAACTTACATCAATGCAAAGAAACAACTAATGATCATGATGTATGCTCTAGAGAAGTTTAAGCACTATGTGCTTGGATATAAAGTGTTTATGCACATTGACCATAGTGTCATTTGCTTCCTTATGAACAAGCCAATGGTGAGCCCTCATATCATAAAATGGCTAGTAATCTTGTAGGAGTTTGATCTTACAATGGTAGATTGAAAGGGGACTGAGAATGTGGTCATTGATAACTTGTCTCGATTACGATGAGATAACAAAGAGGAGAGTCCACTGTTTGATAAATTTCCTAATAAACTCCTCCTTACTGGTGCAATAAATGAACAAGTGCCTGATCAACCAAAATGGTATGATGGCATCCTCACTTATCTTCTTACTTAAGAGATGCCACAAGATCTAGACTATAGGAAGAAACAGTAGTTTCTTCATCAAGTAAAATGCTTCATGAAAATCAATGAACACCTTTACAAGGTGTGTGTCGATGGCCTAGTTCATTGATGTGTACTTGATGCTAATTAACTATGCATTCTCTAGGATGCTCATGATGATCCTTGTGGGGGCCACTATGCTGGGAGATACATAAGCATTAAGATCCTAATGGTGGGGTATTATTGTCTAACCATCTCTAGGGATGCCCACCAATTTTTCTGCTCTTGTGAACATTGTGACTACTTGAATGAAGGAACCTCAATAATGGGTCCAATCACTGAAATCCTTTAACATATGGATAATAGACTTCATGGATTTCATCACACCCATGTCAAATGAAAAGGTGTACATAATCATTGTTGTTGATTACTACAAAAAATGGATAGAAGCAGTAGCCATCATCAACTATACATCATCTACTGTTATGCATTTTTTATAAAAAAATGTTGTAAATAGTTTTGAGGTGCCACATGCACTAATTTTTGACAATAGAACCCATTTTATAGGTACTACCTTGCACAAGCTTATACAATTCTTGGAGGTTAAACATAAACTAAAAACACCATACCACCCCTAAGCCAATGGTTAAACAATAGTTACTAATAGGGAGATCATGAAGATCCTAATAAGAACTATTAGCAAATATAAGAGAGATTGGAGCACAAAACTAAATGATGCCCTCTAGGCATACCGCTCAACATGAAAACTTCCTATAGGCTACTCTCCCTATGAGCTAGTGTATGAAAAAGTACCAACTCTACCTATCTAGTCTAAACTCTATATACTTTCAACGCCCTGTGACTTGGACCTCGACCTTAGCCTAGCACAAAAAGAAAGATTAATCAACCTGAATGTGCTAGATGAAAATTGATTGGTACCTCTATCCTTGAACAAAGTGCACAGGGCATTTAACAAAAAGTGTCATGACCTTAGAATATGAAAAGTAAAATTTAAACTTGAAAACAACGTTCTCTACTGAAACCCCACACACATAACTCAAAGGACAAAGTCCCAAATGTTCTAGAAGGGGCCTTATATTATTTATGAAACCTTTCCTTCTAGGTTCATGTTAATCTACAAACCTAAGAGCCTAAACAAAAAGCAACTACTCAACATGCAACAAGTAAAACCTTTCCATGAACCTAAGTAAGCCAATGCAACAAATGCCCTATCAAATGGATAACCATGCTTAATTTTTTGGATCTCCTCCTTACAAATTATTCTTGGGGGAGATGGCCATCCATGCTAACCATTATAATGGCACCTTAGTTTTTCATCTTTTTTGTTTTTCACATTTTTGTTTTAAACTTTGTTGTTTTTACAACTTTTTGTTTTACACCTTCTTTATCTTACACCTTTTTTTTTACTTTATTAATTTTTTCTCAATTTTTGTTTTACAACATCATTAATATGTTTTATTTTTCTACAATTTCGTTTATATTTTCCTTTATTTTGGTTTGAATTTTTTTTGTTTTCTAATAAAAGTGCTTTATTACCAATAAGACACCGGGATGTTGTAGCTATTTGCTAATGGTGGTTTGTACTTAAGATTTTTGATTACTAATGTCTAGTTTCTATTTTTGAATTTTGATAACTAATAACTAAGACAAAGTTTCTTTTCATGGAACAAGAAGTGAGTCCACATCACCCACCCATCCACAAACTCTATGGTTTTCCTTGTTTTGGAAACATGAGGTCCTTTTTCATTAATAAAACCTTAACAAACTTGTGACCTTGGTAGTTTCTAGACTTGGAAAGGATTCAAAGGTTTGGAAAGGTTGTAACTTCAAGAGGATTTAAAGCTCTTTGTACCTTGTACCATCTTGAANGTGGTGATGCAAAGTCACTGAACATGATTGGTTCTAGTCTAGACTAAGGATGGACTTTATTGGGTCACTTAACCATGATTTCCACAAAGGTCTTCATCTGACCAAGACTAGGAACTTCATTCCACTCTCTCTATCATACATTAATGCTTTCATAACTTACCTCCCTACTATTTATTCATGTTTTCATCCAATGTCTTAGTTTAATGTGTTGAAATTCCTAAATAGATTTTCCAAGTTTGGTCCATAACTTTTCATAACCATTAATCAACTATGGGGCTCACAAACTCCTTAGTTGAGGTTCTACAAGGGCAAAAAGGGCATGTTCTACTATGGGATGGACCCACTTGCATATCTCATGATTTGGTTACTTAAGTTCTTTATCTTTAGATGTTGTTGGAATCAAATCTTTCGTGCACTCCATCATGCATCCAACTATGCACTCCTTAAGGCATTTTTCTCCATAAAATCTCATTCTCCAATCATTTCTTAATTTTTGAAACTTCAAAACCCTCCTCTAATATTTTCATCATGTTCATGGCTTTTTGGGCTTCCATTTAACACTCATTTCATGCTAAAACTCTTTATTTTTTATTACTTTTTACAAAGTCCATGGTGGTCAATAGCCACATCAACTAGGCCCTATCAATGTAGCTTAAAAATTCTATAAACGCCACCCAACACTTTGAAAGTTTTTTCATTTGCTTCAACATGAGAGGGGATTTTTTGCAATTCTTTGATCTTGTAGCTACTAGAGGTAAGCTCTTAGTTGTGGGGGCCAAAAACCTTAAGGTTTTTAATGAAAATTTTTCACAATTTTTCTAACTCCTCCAAAGGGTTAACGAATAGAATTATATTAAACCATTAATTTTTGAGACTTTAAGCCTTTCAAAAAACTCCAATAAACCTAAATTTAATTATTAATATTAAAATAATAATAAAATAATAATTGAAATGATCAAATCAGCCATGATCACAACTTAGCCAAGTGTAACTTTTCCAAAGAGATAAGGTATCCCAATTATTTCAAGTTACACATTAACTGCTAACCCTTGATCATGTTGTGATCATAGATGGCATCAAACCAAAATAGTTGTAGGAAGGAGGACCATCCCAATAAAAGAAAAAATGACCTAGAGCTAGAAAGGAATAGTAGGAACAAGCCCGGGAGTAAGCAACAGAAACTCATGCAACAAGACCTCTTCAAAAGGAGCCTAAAATGGAATCTATTTGATAGATTCCTAAAGAAGAGGCTACAATAGAACAATCTCAAAGAGGAAAGGCACCACGACCCATACCAAGATTTGAGGTCACATTAATACAAGCCTGCCTTGATACAATCATGCCATGTGATGTCCGACGCTCAATTCTGAAAGAACTAAACTTTGGACCATTCTTAGAACATGCTCCACCAAAAGTTAAGATGTAGTTACAAAACTCTCCCATGTGGCCAATCATCACTTCCAATAGGGAGTGGTATATGGAAGAGACATGTCTCTTCTGGAATAGTAAAATGGTAGGAGCCATTGTGAGAATCAAGGATATTTAGGTATCCTACTCAATGGAAACTATTGTGAAATCTCTTGATCTACTTGATTTTGAAACCCATTTGGCAGAGATCTCTATGTAAGCTAACCTAGAGGCAAAAAGGTAGTGGACCCAATGGTGTTATGGGATTGATTGCAAGGAGTTTGGTGCACTCACACTAGCGAAGCACATATACTTTAAGATAGCATCTTATCACCTTAATTTGATGGTAAGGCCTAACAAGGTGACTACTTTCTCCACCTATGAATGTATCGCTTTAAGTGGTAAATTCCATGTAAATATTCTATAGCTAATCTACTAAAAATAAAAAAGTGCTTCAAGGAAAATGAATGTGGAAGGAAAACCCTACACTTTCCATGTGTTATCAAAAAACTCTATAAAAGGGCAAGGATAGTTTGCTATGTAAATGACATAATCAGGCATACTTCCATTGCCTCATGGTCTGAAATGATGAAAGAAGAGTTTCCTTCCATGTTCAAAGTAGAGGAGCAACAACTGCCACCTCCACCACCCATTTAGGAAACAACACTAGAGGCCTACACTGCCATTAAGCACCTATGTAAAATTCAAGAACAACTCTTACATGAGCAGGAGCAATAAGTAGGAAAAAGTAGTGGGGATCCATCTATGTATCATCCTATAATGAGTCACCTTAATGAAGTGGCTTGAACAATCAATCAAATGGAGGGAGGTGGGCCAATATTCTTAGCCCAAAGAATGCAACTACCCACAAGGTCAAATCCTAGTGCCCAAGAGGTAATGGTGTCTCTCTTGTAATAATAGAAATTCTTAGAAATCTCTGGGAATACCGCTACCTTTTTTATGCACTTTGAGGAGGGAGAGGGGGCAACTATCTTGGTGATGTAGCACCAAGGACATGGTACCACAATAGAAATGGTTGTTGATCATATCACTGAAGTACTAAATGTACCTATGGTGTTTATACTAGACGTTTCTACACATGAAGATGTGAAAATGTCCATAGGAACTATTAGCAACCAATTGAGTGTAGCCTAGCATGAGGAGTTGTTGGCCTGACTAGTGGGAACTAGGCAATCGATTTTGAATATCTTTGATTTTCCAAATAACATCACCACAACCTAGTTAGAGCTACTTGAAGCAAAGGGCAAATGCATCATTCTAGAAGGGCAACTCAAAATAGCTCAAGCGCAAAACCAACACTTGGCCTTGGAGGTTGTTGAATTAAGAGCCCATCTTGTTGACCCTACACTACTTAACCTTGCACTGATAAGAGATGAAGCTTTTCAACAACTTCAAGATAGACTAAAATAGGTTGAGGTGGGGATGGTGATGACCATCGTTGACCAATTCATGGCCAAGGCTAAGCCATATTTAGTTCAAAAGGACTTGGTCCAGACATGCCTAGAGAATGAGATGCTAACCATAGAGAACCATCACCTACAGAATGTTGATGTGTAGAAATAGTAGATGTAAGAATTCATCCATCAATAGTAGAAGTAGCTAGCCAGGGTAAACACTAAGCTTAGGAGATTAATAGCTAGAAAATAAAAATCCTTTTATGGAGCAAGCTTGTGCCTTACACCAAAAATCTATGATTGATTTTGCCACCTAGAAGAATGAGGCTCTCAAATTTGAAAGAGTCAAGAACCACTACAAAGACCAAGTTGTCCTACAAAAAGAAGTTAATGAGATCTTTCAACAACTGCAACAAGGAAAAGATGTGTGGTAGCCTATCATTGATGGGATAGTTACCTACAACAAAGCAGAGATTTGCATGAAGGAGTTGTAGATTGAAGAAATGACAAAATACATGGAGCTCACTAGGCTATGATATGCAAACTTTGTAATGTTGGCTGCCAGATGATCGTGGTCAAAGTTAGAGAAGCAAGTGGCCAACTCATACTTTTTGCACAAGGTAGAGTCAAGGAAACCAAGCAAAAGCTTGAGACTACAAATACTAAACTCAAAGTTCTCAAGAAAAGATTCATTAATCAAAGATCAATTGTTGAGAACCTGGCCAAAAGAATGAATGATTACATACAATTGCAAAATGCAATTAGGGCGTTCAACATCAAATGCAAACAATTTATTGGTTGATTCATTAATGTTAAGGAGTTATTCCCAACAATGCCTTATCCTTGGAATGTGACCCACATTGGCGAAGTTGTGTGGACTGTGCACAACCCCAAGAGTAAGGAGGAGAAGATGAAAGCATTGTTGGATGCTTTCCATCTTCCACTGGAAGTTGCAACCATAGTGGGAAAAGCACAATAACCTCAACCACCACATGTGCCTAAAGCAAGAGAAGGTCTTTCAAAACCTCAAGAGCCTCCGTCACCTAGAACCATTTAATCTTTTTCATTATCTTCATGCCATCAGAAGGGATTGTGTTTGTCAAATTTTGTCCTAGTGTTCAATTTTGTAGTCATGAACACCAGAAAATTTTTGTAATGATTGTATATCTGTACACTTGGGCACTTTGTGTTTGTTTATGTTTGTTTATGTTTGTCGTATGTCTCTCATCAATCAATAATTCCATACCTTCCCAAATTTGTAAAGAACTAGAGGATGAGTTTTCATTCAGTCATGGTGGTATGATGAATTGTAAATTAGCTGTGTCGACTGGGCCTCATCAACCAGGCCCCATTAATGCATGATTTGATGCGTTGATGTGGCCCTATTGATGTAGTGGCTATATTTGCCTATAAATACGTGCTCACCCATTGTTTTTATGGCATTTCTTATCATAGTTGTAGTGGAGCTCTTGCAGTTTTGTCATTTAAAAGTTAGAATATTTTTCTCTAAGTGCTTGTAGTAGGATTCAAGAGTGTACGAATCTTTATTCAAGAGCTATTGTACCTAAGTATAACAATGTGTACAGCAATAAAGACAAGCTTTTTGATAACCCTTGTAGCCCCCTGAAATAGATTAATTATTTATTTATGCATTTAAAGTTTGATGCAATTTTTTTTAATGCTTTAAGTAATTAAATAGTTAATTAGGCTAAATTAAGCTAGATTAAATAGTGATTAATTAAGCACATTAGTATGCTCACTTAGAGCATGCGCTTGCTGCTTGGTAATCCCAGTAATGCTTAACGTTTAGTAACCCAGTAGCATTAAACGTGTTCACAATGTGTATGGCAACTGAGAACAGATACTTATGTTAGGATTATTTAGGTGTAGCCAGTTAGATTAAATTAGCAATTTAATTATTTTATTTTATCTTATTCATTATTCTCTACCCTTAGGCAACTTATTCACTAGTGGTAAGACTCTTAATTTGGAGGCTCCTATTTATGAGTTCAATTTTGGTAGGCAATGTTGAGTTATAAAACTAAAATTGAAAATCTATTATATTTGTGAAATTCAATTTTTGTGATATGATGTGGAAGATGGGTCATGTACTCATTGGTAGCAAGTTAACCCAGATGTGATATGTTTTATGTGACATGCTTTTCTAGTATCATGTGTAAGATGTGTCTACTACCCATTGGTACAATAAATGAATGCAATAGAACTCTGGAAGGATGAAATGTGCATTGGTACGCATCACCTGTGAGAACTGACATGGTACAGATAAGGAAACGACTTTGCTAGCCTTCTTTTTAGCGTGATCACCGATAATTGTTTTGTTTAATTCTCTGTGGGCTCCACGTTCGTCAGTGTCCCTTTCAAAAAAGATTTTAAATTGCGTTGTTGCCTTAGGATGTGGAAAGCGAGCTTCTGCTTTTACGATTCAGGGTTGTCTGTTTAGCAGGCATCGCAGTAAGAACGAAGAACCGCCCAATTAATGGTTCATACACGTTAATTGTTTGATCGTCACCATCTCTTAAAAAAAAAAAAAAGTCCATGCCGCGAGTGATGTTTCCAACAACTTCGATGCTGATGAGCGGTGGATATCCATGGATCATGTAGTGATACATAGGCCATGTTTCTTTACATTTTTTCGTAATTCACAAATCTTCACAAATCTATCTGATATGTATGATTGTCCAATAATGCACGATGGTTACATACCACGTTGGATTTAAGTCCCAGCCAAGAGAAAAGCCGAAGCCGGGCCGAATTCAGTTTCATACCAGGTGAGGACGTATGCGCCGCAGATTCACGATTCTGGACAAATTTTCGCGAATTGTTCCCGTCGGATTGGGGAGCGCGTACAGAAACGCAATAAATTCGCAATGCGTACGTATTTCATAATTTCCAATGAAATTTTTTCTGAATTTGTACTTATACATTGAAATGGTCGCCTTGCCTTGCCTCGTATTGTTCTTGCCTTTTTAGTGATCTCTGCATTTTGCATTAAAATCTTACGTACCTTCTCCTCTTCTGAATCATACCAAAAATTTCATAATTTCATTTCATTGTTAAGTGGCAAGCAAGCAATCAAGATTCATCGCATCGGCATGAGACGGATCACCGAAAACAAGGGATTACGAATAAAT
>MNCI01003884.1:946-27661 GCA_015680685.1 Gnetum montanum | reverse complement strand
TACGCCTTGTTGTCATGGTACTCTCATAGTTGTTCATCATGGGATGAAATAATATGATGGCACTGTTTAGAGGATGGACTTGGTCCTGATCTTGGAATGACGGGTTAATGACATGTTAATCATGCTTTACACATAGGATTCATTGTGCCCAAGATTAGCTACCTCATGTCGCAATCTCTACGATCCCTTTCTATACTTCATCTCATCTCACTATTCATGTAATTGTAGCTTGTGTCTTGTGTAACATAAAATTTTTATCTCATTCCAGTGATGTTTACATGTGTGTGTTTTGTGGAGTTAGTGCAGATTACCTCTAACCCTTCTAGTGCCCACGGACACTTTAAGTGTGATTACACAAGGGCATAATAGGTTGAAACCTGCTTTGGGGAGGATCCACTTATGTAATTTTGTTGTAATCTCCATTAATTCTCTAGCTAGAACACACAATCTCTTACCCTCAGCTTAATTTTCATAAATTTCTTTCCCATTTATTAACCCTCAAAACTTTAACGTTCCAATGTACCATTACATTCCCTTTTCTTCATAACGGCCAAAGTTTTAATTGTTAAATTCACATCCTTATCATTCAAAGTGCCTCTCAAAATCATGTAATTACCCTTGCATATATTAATCCTTGTCAATGTCCTCACTTTACACATTAATTTCAAGAAAAATCATTAAAAATTCAGTCTTTTTCAGGTGTCTCACTATAGTTTGGATGGGATATCGCGTACGTGATATTGCGTCCCATGTGATATCGCGTACGCGATGTATCGTACGTGATATTGCATCCTATTTTCCTATAAATAGGAACCCCCACCACAACACTTAGCTTCATTTGGCCATTTACGCTGGGGGAATTTTTGAATTTTTTCTTTGCGACTTGCGATTGAGTGACCCTTGCTTTTTCACCTATATCTCGCGCGCTGGTACTCCGATTTTAATTCCGTTTGAACCCGCTTGAACCTGGAGTGTTCAGTTTAGTCGTGGGGGAGAGACATTTGCCAAAAAGTGCCTAAATTTTTTGAAATTTTTCATCGCCCAAAGGACATCAATTAGGGTAATTAATACTAACACTTAGAAAACTTGTGCCAACAATCATATACCCTTAAGTATACCAGGAGCTTAAATTGAAATTCCACCTAAGTCATAGGACCCATTATCATAATTTTTGGGCACAATCACACAATAACATAAGATCTTCAATTTAAGGCATGTAGTAAGGTATAACTTAAATTTGAAAACAACCTTACTAACATTCACCCATGTGATTGTAGATGGCCCTAAAACATTCATAGCAGAAGAGTCCTACCCAAGGTGGAGCGAAACAACCTAGGAGAGGTAGAAGGTAAGGCCCTTCCAGATGACATAACGAACAAGAGGTGCACTCATTCAGCATCCATCAAGAAGAACCTCCTACCAGAAAATCCAGGCAGGCGGAAGGAGGAGCTGCTACGCCTGAACTGGGACAACAACTCACGTTGCCCCTGGAATGTGTTCAGGCTATCCACACGAAGTCCACAATTGCTTTAGTGATTGTGGAACTCAACTTCGAATCTTTTGCAGAGTTTGCTCCTGAGGTTGTTAGGGATCAGCTCAAAGGGTATCCCTTATGGCCTATCCTCTCTGAACAAGGTGCCTGGTACTTAGGAGAAATGTACCTATTTTGGCACAATAAGGAGCAAGGCACCGTAGTCAACATTGGTGGTGTTACAGTAGATTTTTTTGCACAGGCGATTTCGGAGGTGTTAAACCTTCCAAATTCAAGCCCCCATGCTGCTTGGTTATCCACCCGATCAGACCCTGATGTGCAAAAGGATTGGCTAGAAAAGGCTTATGGCAGAGATAAAGCTTTTGGTGAGCTGACAACGGAAGAGAGAGTTTATTTCAAAATCGAACCTATCACCTCTTCCCCACAAAAGGTTTGAAAAGAATATCAACGTACACAGCAAGAGAATGTGCAGTGTTGATGGGAAAGGTTAACGCTAACCTTCCTCATCTATATTTTACAAAGATTCTAAAGCGATTCGGAGAATGGAAGATAGGAAAAATGGCACTTCCTTTTCCCTGCCTTATCAGAAAACTATGCTGATGGGCTAGTATTCTGGGATATACAAATGACGTCCTCCGAAAAGCCCAAAATGCTTCTTACACTAAATTATTAAAGGTGCTAGCTCCAAGAAAGAGCACTGGCGAAGAGCTGGGACCAGATGAAGAAGATCAAGAAGAAATGGTTGGATCCCCTGCAACTTAACTCGTAGGACCCAGTCAACCTCCAGCCACAGGTCCCAGCCAACAATAAGAAGCAAGACCCAGCACAGGTCAAGATCAACCACCGCCGCAAGACTATAGACCGTCGATGAGCCATCTGAGGGCCATTGCTGAGACGGTCAGTTGAGGAAGTCGTGATGATGCCAATCTCTTCCATGTCATCGATGATGCCAACCAGCCTACAATTTTAGTAGATCTCACATAGGGTGAGTTGTCAATGGAAACAGGAGGATGGGAAAGCATATGATCACAACAGATCTCTGGACATGCGGCATATTTTCAAGTATAGTTAGAGACTGGTGAAGGGGCCACTGTGGTGGTCATGCAACACCAAGATGCCACGGGAGCTGCTGAAGTGGTCGCTGACCACATCAAAGAGTCTTTCAACATACCTGTTGTGCCACTGGTAGATCTTTCAGGATCACAGGATGCTCAAACTATTGTCGAAACCTCAATGACTCCTACGGAACATGAGGATGTATTAGACAGATTGCTTCAAATAGGACAAGTTTTGACGTCCCTGTTTGACATCCCCCAGGATGTAACGGTAATTCAGTCAGACCTCATTTCCACATAGGGGAAGCTAGTTCTATCTGAAGTAAGGGCAGAGCATGCTGAAGCTAAAGTGTAGAAACTACAAGAGCAGCTCTTGGCATTACAAGCAGCGCAACGGGATCCTTTGCGATTGGTTCCGGTAGACCAACTAGACAATTTTAAAATCGAGCAACTAACAAAACTAATTATAGAAAATAAGAAGGTGGCAGAAGAAAAGGAGACGGCCCCTTGGGATGCCTCCACAACAAAGGTGCAAACTCATGTGCATCTTAAGGTACTCAAGGCCTTGCAAGAAGAGAATAAGCAGTTGATTGTAGATAACCTTCGGTTGACTTCTGTGGAGAAGCAAAACAATGTTCTCAATGAACACTTTCATCAATTGCGAGAACAGTTTATTCGGGTCAACCGAGATGTAAGCCGTTTAACCAGAGAAAATCAAACCCTCTCAATGGAGGAGGTACATGCTATTCGACAAAAATAAGCCATCGAAATTAGCACGTGGTAGAATGAGGCTAAACGACATGATAAGCTGAAGGAGCACTTCCGTGATCAGGTGGGGATGTACAAACAAATCCTGGAGAAGGAGATCCATATGGCCAAAGCTTAGATCAACAACATCAGTGCCTAGCACACTGATTGGGGGGCCATATTGGACACTTATGCCTATGCCCACCAAGTGGAAATTAAGAACCGAGACCTGCAGATCCAGGACTTAACTGAATACATGGAGTTGGCAAACCTTCGATATGCCAACTTGGCCATGTTAACAGCAGGACGCCCGAGGTCAAAGCTCAAGCAGCAGGTAGCTTCCACCCATATCAAATATGAAGCAGAATTTTCAAAGCGAAAGAAGTTGGGTAAAAAACTAGATGTTGCAAATTCTGAACTCGTGGTGGTAAAAGAAAGCTACCAAGGGCAGAAAGATGTGGCAACCGACTTGGCTCGATGGCTAACAGAACTTCATGAATACAAAGACAAAGCTAGCACCTATGAAGAGGAATGACGGGTGTTCGCAGCATGGTACGTCAAAGCTAATCAGATGTTCCCGCAACTACCCTGTCCGTGGAAAGTGCCGACTCCATCAAACATCGGAGCATCAGCATGGACGGCACAAAATCCTCTGACTGAAGAGGAGAAGCTCCAGGCTATTCTTCAGTGTCATCAACCTTCAAAGCTTGGAGCACATGACAAAGGGAAAGCACCCATGGAGGAGCCACTACCACCAGGAACTACATGAGTTCCACATTTTTGTAGTTGTAGTATTTTTTCTCTGTGTTGTGTCTTCCCACACCACGGCATTAGTCCATTTCTTTTTCTAGTTAATAATCCCATACCTATCTACTATGTAATCACTGAAGCTTGTTCTCCTTGTAACTCGAGGACGAGTTTTTATTCAGTCGTGGGGGTATGATAAGACGCGGTTCGCATAGGCCGCGATATCGCGTACGTGATATCGCATCCCCCACGATATCACGTACGCGATATCACATCTTCCCCTATGATATCGTGTACGCAATATCACAGTCTGCCGCCATGTCTATAAATAAGAGGCGGCTCTCCCTCATTCGATGATCCCATTTTAGAAGTAGCGAAGCTCTGGCAGTTTGATCCCTCCAGAGTTAGAATTTTTCCCGTGTCTACCAGCAGTGTGGTGAATGTGATTGTACGGTGTCTTTATTCGAGTGTGTCGTACTTGGACACGCACATGACCGTCAATAAAGATCGAGATTACTTCATCATTGCAACATTCACTTAGTTTATTTATTTGTTATTTATTTAATGTTATTTATTGCTTTCATAGCGTGGTGTGAGTACGACTTGACTACGAGCATCTACGGGTGTGTACGGCTAGTTAAGGAATCAGTTACTCATCGTGATTAGTCTCTCACCCTTAAACTCCTAGAAGCATAATGAGTACGACTTGATTACAAGCATTTAAGTGTGACTGCTTGGTAGCCCAGTGGTGTAGCTAGGGGGATCTACGCTTGGTAACCCAGTGGCGTATTTGGGGTCTTTTCTTGGTAATCCCAGTGGCGTACCTAGGCCTATGCTTGGTAGTCCCAGTGGCAGTCGTGCACAAAGTCCAAGATGTATACAGTTGATCAAGGAATCAATTGATCATCGCACTTAGGCTAGATTAGATTTCTTACCCTTTTCCTCTTAGCTTAGATTAGTTAATATTATTTTCCATTGCCATTAGGAGTAGCGTTAGAATTAGAACACATCATACACCTCATCTAGACTAAACCATACGTGACATATGCAAAACTAGTCTAGATGGGAAGACAGCGAACTGCAACCTAAGGCTAACTACCTAGGTGCCACAACTAGTTCATCTGCAGAGTTTGACCGGATCATGTGTGCGACGCTCGTTTCGTATGGTTGAGTGTAGGGGTACCTCGCCACTCATCAAGTAGGAAGCGAGAAAGGGGTGTGCTTTGAATTCTCATTATTTTTTTTTCATAACCAAAGCTTGTAGCCCAGATGATTATTTTGTCTAAGGGGTGTGCTTTGAATTCTCATTGTTTTTTTTTTTTTTTTGCGTGAGAACCACACCATGCAAAGACTTATTATTTTTTATTAGCTCAGCTTCTCGATAATGGAGCAATGTGAGAATGGTTAGGAAAACCCAAGAAGAAAACATTTAAGAACCCAAGAGAATGGCCAGCACAAATGCATCAAATCCCCTTGAATTCACACCCCTTTTAGTCCTTGAGTCCTTCCTTAGTTTGAGAAATGCCCAATCATCAATTCATTAATAGTTTTATTATTAAGAAAGGAATCTTACAATTCCAAGCCAAGAGAAACCATAGGAATTTATGAATGCATGGGTGACGTGGACTCATTGCCTGCTATATCAAAAGAACCATACCTTAGTATCAACATTATTACTCAAAGGTAAAAACCAAACATTGGCAATCAATAGAATGCATTTCATACCACCATTAGGAGCACTTATTAGGTGACAAACCTAACAAAATAAACAACCACACAAAGAAAGGAAAGAGTAAAAACGATGTTGCAAAACAAGAATAAGAAAAGTTAAAGAAATTTGTAAAACAAAAACTTAAAAAGGAACTAAGGGCCTCAAATGATCAGTAGAGGTGGCCCTCTCCCCCATGACTGAGTTGGAAGGGGGAGATGCGAAATAATGAGCAAGGTCGTCCCTTCTTAGAGGTATTATGTGTAGTGGCTGCTCTAAGTTCATGGAAGGATTTGGCTCATTGCACATTGACAAGTAATCTCTTATTAATGTTTCTGTCTGACTTTTTAGGAATTTCAAACTTTCCCCAATTGATGTTTCCTAGGTTAAGGTTTGGAAGTTGGTGACGCTCTTGCTCCAGTGCATCTATGCTTTCGATGTGAGCACAAGTTATTCCCTCAGTTAGTTCTATGCACATTGGTGAGTTTCTCTCTTGATCAACTATCAACCACTAGGTGTCTTCTTGCTGTGTGGTTGCTATATATAGGCACTTTTGTATGTTAATTTCTTGTGCACACCAATTGCATGCAAGCAATGCTAAACATTCCTGCACACAATCACACCCTGTATCATTGTATGTGATGCATGGAACATTCTTCTTCTCGATCTTCCCAAAAGTATTTTCCTTAGATATTTTTAGGGAAAGATCATATATTCCTAGGCATGCATTTATGGTACTTAGCCATGCCCTTCCCATGATTATTGAGAAGTTCCCTTTATCATTGTTTACTTGTATCACTTGGAAATCAGCTGGGTATGACCACCCACACATAGTGCTAACTATGTTCTCCACCAGTCCCAAGGGAACAATGATGGACTGGTTGACCAGCTCTAGGTGAATATTTCTCTTCTTTAATGGAGGCAGGTTTCAGGCTTTGTACATCTCTTGTGATATTAAGTTGACTCTGGAACTTGAGTCTAGAAGAGCTTACATGGCTCATTCCTAACGACTTGGAGATAGATTAGAGGGATTCCGGGATCAGAGAATTTCCTAGGAAGGTGGCCCACCTTAATCTAGTTAGTAATGGCAAGTGTTAACATAACCGTATGCGTTGAGCTTGGTGTTTAGTTTAAAGGGAGCTCTGAAGCCTTAATTGATGGGAAGGCGTTCAAAAGTTCAACTGCTTGTGGTTGTGAGGGCTTGGTTGGACTGTTGGTTCTGAAGAAAGGTCTTCTCTTCATACAGTTGTCAAAACTAGCAACGGGTTGAAGATTTACAACCCTTGTTTCATTGCGTTGTTGTGGTTGAGTGGGGAGTTCCCCCTGCATTGCTGGAGCAGGTGGTAATGGAGCTATCGGTGTGAGAGTTGCGGATGGATTTGGAAGATGGTATGTCTCTAGGTTATCTCCCCTAGGAGAAGGAGTCCTGTAATATTCCCAAGCTTAGTAGTGATGTTTTCATGTCACATGACCAATAGAGTCATGTGGAGAGATTGGATGCTGCATGTAGTAGCCATATGGATCTGGTTGTCAATAGGGGTATTGTTGCCTTGGTGGTGGCATCCCCCATGACTGTGGGTATTGCCACTATTGATGTTGCTCAACAGGTTGTGGTGGAGTTCCACTTGGATAATACGTTGAAGGTTGGTGGAACTGCCTTGGGTTACCTTGAGGATAAGATAACCATTGGGGTGCTTGCCGTTTATTAAGTCGTGGGTTGAGTGCATACATCCCAGACCCTTGTAGATGTGAGATCACTGGGCAACATCCTTTAGGATGGTCATATTGGCATATGTCACATCCACCGTCATTGTCCGTGTCTGAATCCACAACCTCTTCGATGATGGCCATTTTTTCCTTACCTTTGTTACGTGCATTGTCCACTTCTCTCTTTTTCTTTTTGCCATAGTCACTACCTTACTCCCTAAACTCCTCTACCATTTTAAGAACAGTTTTAAACCTACTATCCAAGGAATCCCACATTTGGTCTACCTTTGTCGATACTTTTGTTGTTAACTTTTGGAGTTACATTGTTTTCCTATTCACCATCTCCTCGAGTGGTGACTCTTCCTCCTCCTCATAGAATCTCACTTCCCTTTTTCAGAGGGAAGGATCTTGGTTGTACTCTTCCGTACTTTCTCTCTTACGTAGCTCCCCTTGTTCCTTGGCCACTTGCTCTAGCAATCTATGAACTTGATGAGACCTAAGCTCTGATAATCTGCGTTGGCCATACGTTCCAAGGGTTCTCCTTGTTTCATAACTAAGTCCATCCACGAGATGGCATAGTTGATCCTGCTGCGAATAACCATGGCTAGGACAACGAAGTAACAGTGTGTAATAGCGGCCCATGGCAGCATCCAAGGGTTCATGATTTCCTTGCTTCCATCCTTGGATTTATTTTCACAAGTTAAACACTCAGGAGTACGTTTGATACTTATCATTAAATAGTTCTAACATTGTACTCCACCTCCAAATGGATTTCGGTTCTAAGGACCAGTACCAGCTTTCTGCTTCTTTCACTAGTGTCCTTGGGAACAACTTCATTTTTTGCCATTTTTTTTCAATGTTTTGCAAGGCACATGCATCGTGGAATGCTTGTAAGTGATTTTGAGGATCAGCATTGTACCCCCCTTTAAATCATGGGATATTGTTCATGTCTAACCTCTTGATCCTACTATCCTTTTGGTGCCTTGTTGGAACTCTTACAACCTCTGTTATATCTAACATGCTTCTGGTTGTGAGTAGGAGTTCTTCGTGGTCATCTCATTCATAGTGTCTTTGGTGTCTATGCGGTTCCCTACTCTCCCTTCTTCTATGCCTTGATTCCCTAGAGTGCCCTTGTCCTCGTTCTCGACTATCTTGTCAATGTTTTTCACTCTGTTTTCCTTTATGCTCATGGTTAGTTTCCTTATGACTGCGTCCAGACACCAAAGGAGAGAGTGAATGTGATGATGAAGGTGAAGAAGAAGGAGAACCATCACCATGATGGTGTTTTCTACCTTTTCTTTGTTGGTCTTGGCCTTGATCGTGATTACGATCAAAATGTCTATCCTTATCATGTGTTTGTGTTCCCTTGTTGAACACTTTGTGTTCGTGGGGATTAGAACCAGGGTTGTGAACTGCGAAGTGGAGGTTCTGATACACCACCTCCTGACCATCATTAGGATGGGGAACATCATTTGGTAGGGGAACCTGTTGAAACCAGTTCACCATCCCCAATTTCACTTAAAACGTATGGGGCATTATGGGGCCATTTACCCTTCAAGGATGTGTGGAAACTCTCCTGTGGCAAGTCCCATTAATGTTGCGCTTTTGTGGGATGATAGTCCCTTGTGTCATGATCACATGCAATGTATTCCGCATATAAAAGTGGCATGCCTATTCGTGTGAGAGCACAAAGGAGCATGTTGGGGACTAATCGGTCTGGAGGCAACACTATGTTACCCTCCAAATATCCCCAACGCAGTTGTTCATCTTGGTGGAGAATAAAGGTGAAATCAGGTACATACTCATCGTGATGAGTATATACTACCTGAAAATGTTGAGGAACTAGCAAATCTTGGTTACGTGTATGCTGTCGTCGACTGTCTCTTATGTTAGTCCTAAGCAGTGAAGTGCTCTTATGTGAAGAAGAAGACATTTTTGTCTTGTTCGGTGTGCGATGTACTATTGTCTTATCTTCTTTTGATTAACCCTAATGGTTCGTTCTAATGTTTCAATCATATGTATGATTTCCTATGTTCTACGTAGCGCACAAACAACTAAGTCCTCGACAACAACGCCAATGATGAGTGGTGAGGTACCCTTGCACTCAACCATACGAATACGAGTGTCTCATGCACGATCTGATCGAACTCCAAGGACTAAGTGCTTACACGCCTTAATGGAACACTCAGGGTTAATCAATCATTGTCTTCCCAAACTTACTTGTATCATCACGGTTGTATGATTAAGTAAGCTTGATGTACATGAATTTTATAACTTTTATCTTTTTGATGTCTTATGCTAATAAGGGAAAGGGGAAGAGAACTAAGTGACTAACTTACATTAACTATTCATTAACTAAGTTCTAATTTTCCTAACACCAGTATCTGTTCCCACCTTCCGTACACATCCTGAACTAATGCAACGCTGCTAGGATTACCAAACGCTAATCATTATTGGGTTACCAAGCACTGCACGCATGCTCGAAGCGGTCGTACTAAGTGCACTTAACTACAAGGATCAAGGGTTGAGAAAGAGATTAATTAACTAGGAAAGCATTAAACATTCAACAATAAAGATCCGTTCACTCTATGACTCCTACTGCGAGCACATGGAAATTATTCTAACTCTGGAATGGTAAAACTCCAAGAGTTTGGCTAAGGGTCTAAGTCTAACTCCCCTGGAACAAAGGGTGTCGCCTCTTATTTATAGAAGATGAGGATGGATGCAATATCGTGGGGAAGATGCGATATTGCGTACATGATATTGTGGCTCATCAGTAACTAAAAAAGTAGTAATTAGTAAGGTAAGTAAAAATAGTAAACATTATGCTAAGTAAACAATAAAGAAATCCAAGTGATTCTACAATGATGCAAAGTAATCTTGATCTTTATTTCCAGTCATGAAACATGTCCAAGCACATTCCACTCGAATAAAGACTCTATTCAATCACTTAACTTCATATTGTGGGCATACACTCCTAAATGTTCAGTGCTAAAATCAAGAAAACAAACTTATAAAAATTTCCTAAGTTGGAATGAAACTATTTCTGGACCATACGCCTAAGTGTCATATTTATAGGTATGCACCTGTCCGCGATATCAGATATCCGACATCGTAGCTTATGCCTTGATATCAGGGATTTGATATCGTGGCTTTGATATCAAATGCTTGATATTTTAGTCTTGAAAAAATTTGATTTATCATACCCCCACAACTGACTGAAAACTCATCCTTGAGCTAAAACAAAATGAGGATATAATCCCTTACAAAATTATGAGGTAGATTTACATGACACTAACTACTATATACATGACTCTTAGATGCCACAGTGGAGTTTACAAAAATTGATGCATTTCATCACATGAAAACTTTAATAAAAAGCAAAATTTGACGAAGTTTTATGTAGCCTTATGTGGTTCCAAGTGGTGGTAATTTTTAATTGGTTTCTTCCCCTTATGATCAGGATTCTAAGATTTGTATCTATTTAAGAGTTCCTGAAGCTTTTCTTCTGACATTTTGGGATTGTGAACTATCCATGTTAATGAACCAATGTTTGATAGAATCGGCATGTCCTGTGGGCATGGCAGCTATGAAAAAATCTGATTTGCTTTGACATACCAAGCTGTGAACTACCTTCTCTCCTCTTCGAACGCATTGGCCTTCTCTTGTACATCATGGTAGTATGATAATCTACTAGCTAGGTTTGCTACTATATTTTTCTACCATTGGTAGCTGACCTTTACTACTTCTAGTTCAGAGTTTGCTACTTGAAGTTTCTGTAAGGCATATTTACAATCTACAAACTCTTTTTCGTTTAAGACATATGTGGCTCGTACTTGCTATTCCAACTTATTCTTAGGCCTACCTGCTATCAACATGGCCAACTTAGCATAACAAAAGTTAGCTAACCCCATGTACTCTTTGAGGTCCTCTATTTCCAGGTCTTTATTTTTTACTTTCACTTGGTGGACAAGGGCATAACTATCTAGGACAGGTTACCCGCCAAGATTTTTTGTTGAAATTAAGTTGATTTTGGCCTTTAACATCTAAATTTCTTTTTCATTGATTTGCTTGTACATGCCCACTTGGTCACAAAAGTGTTCCTTGAGCCTCGCACGTTTATTTGTCTTATTTTGCCACGTGCTAATTTCAATGGTTGACTTTTGATGAATTTTGTGTACCTCCTTCATTAAGAGCGTTCTATTTTCTTTGGTGAGGTGCTTCATGTCCTAGTTCTCTTAACTAGTGGATTCTTTCCTCCATGATTTTTTTTTTTTTTTTTTGCTTCTCTACAGTGGTCAACCTCATGTTGTTAGTAGCAAGTTGTTTATTTTCATCCTGTAATGCAATAAGTGCCTTCACATGTGCATAAGTTTGTGCTTTAGTCACAGAGGCATTTCATACTACTTTCTTCTTCTTAGTTTCCAACTGTTTATTTTGCTCGATTAGGCTACTAATCTGCTATGTTCTAAATTACGTGATTTGGTCAGGTGCAATGAATTGCATAGGATCTTTTCTTTCAATTCTGAAGACTATGAGCTCTTCTTGTAATCTTAGAATTTCTACCTCTACATGTTTTGCCCTAGTTTCTACCATGACCAATTTTTCTTTGATAAGGATGAGCTCATATTGTACTATAGTGACATCACTTGGGATGTTGAACAGTGTTGTCATGATTTGTCTAGTCTGTAGTAGTCTATCAAGCACATCCTCATGATCAGCAGGAGTCATCAAGGTTTTGGCTAACATCTGAGCATCTCTGGCTCCAATTAGATCTATTGGTGATACAACAAGTACATTGAAAGATTCCTTGATGTGATTAGTGATCACCTCTACTACTCCCACTGCATGTTGGTGCTGCATTACCACTACTATGGAATCTTCTTTGACCTTTAGCACTACTTGGAACAATGCTATTCCTAAATATCTATTGTGAACATTGTACCTCTCCTCTTGACTATAATGAAATCCATCCACTTGCTGGATCAATTGAAACTATGGGTTCGATGGCACTATCGATAACTCTATAAAGATTGGCCTCATCCCTTATTCCCCAAATGATTATTTCTATAATTTATTGTAGATGACTCATCGATAGTCAGTAATCTTATGGTGGTGGCAGTGGAACTCACTATTGTTGCTACTATTATTTTTGCTGTTGGTGTTGCTTTTATTCTTGCTCTTATTCCTATTCTTCACCCTGATCTCTTCTGGGTAGTGCTGGTTTGAGAAACTTAGCATATAAAGCATTTTCAGCTCTCCTAGGGAGATCATTTGTGTATTCTAGGATTCTAGCTCACTTGCACAACTTTCTAATAAGGCAAAGAAATGAAAGTGTTGGCTTCCCTACCCTTCTTTCTTCAAACCACCTTTGTATTTCCATAAAGTAGAGTTGTACAAGGTTTACATTGTATTGACAAGGTTGAGTCTTTTTGTTGGGATCATATGATAAGTTCCAATTTTGAATTAGATTCTCTCTTCTATAGTTAGTTCATTATAGCCATTATCTTCTTTTCCATAAGCCCATTTCAACCATATTTTTCTTGTTTTAGGATCATATTGAGTGGATAAATGTGCTATCCTTTTTCCTCCATTCGGTATATTCAGAGCTTCTACAATTGCCTTGATCAAAAATGAAACTGAGATTCCTCTAATGTTGATAGTAGTTCATTCTTCTTTGTTGTGCCAAAACTGATAAGTCTCTCCAAGGTAGCATTCACCATTTTTTGATAGTCTTAGCCATAGTAGTGATGCTTAGAGTTGCATTGCTACTACTTCAGGAACAAATTCCATAAATGGGGAAAAGTTCATTTCCACAATGACTGTGGCTAGGATGGATCTTTCTTGGATGGAGTGGAGGCATTGCTGTGACAATGTGAGACATTGTCCTTGCACTTGTGGTTCCTCTACCTCTCCTTGGGCTGATTGTAGTATAGTAGGAGTGTCTTGATGAATGTTGAACAATTGGGCTTCCTACTCCTCATGTTTTGGTTCTTGTCCTCTGGTTTAGCCTTAGCCTTGGCCTCTTGGTTATTTGCTTACTCCTTGTGAAGGTCCTTCTTGTGCTTCTCCTCTTCTTGGGATCAATTGTAATCATTAAGGATTTAGAATTACTATGGTATTTCCATATATTCTTAATAGTTTCATACCTTATTCATATCCTTATTTTCATTAAGTTCTTAGTTCATGATTGCAAAGTTAGGAAAATGTTTGCAAAAAAATGTAATCTCTTTATAACCCTTCACAATTGTCTAATTTGTTCTTATGTATGGCTCATGATGATGGTTATGGTTTGATAAGAACATTATTTGAGTGTTTTAACATTAGTATGATTGATTGTTCCTTAAAAATTTCAACATTCACTTCATACTTACCCTTAACGTACCTTTTGGGTGTTAGAATTTTTCAAATAATTGGCTTAAATTGTCCTCACTAGAACCCCCCATGACTAAGATGAGCACTTCGTGATCAAATAGGTTTTAAAAGCACAAAAATAGAAGAAATAACGATTAAGTTATGGCTTGGGAAAGCTAGGAGGTTAAAGCTCAGATCATAGAAGAAAATTCAAAAAATCTCCCTTGGCTTAAATGAGAAATGGTAAAAATTTTAACTAAGTCCCTACATATTTATACATTTTGAGGGACCCGATATCAAGAACTTAACATCAAGGATTCGATATCAATGTGAACCTAATATTGGTGATCCCATATCAGAGCCCAAGAAATTTCACTTTTCATGAGGGTCTGATGGAAAAAATTAATTCAATGAGATATTTGGAAGGTTTTAAGGTTACTTAGAGGGTTTACATGATGGAGATATGTGTATTTTTGTCAAAAATTCATCATTTAAATTTCATAGAGAAAGAATCTTGGGTTATGAAATTTCATCATATGAGTAAGAAGGGTAATGAATTCATGTTTTTAAAACAGATAGTGTAAATGATAAGGGAAGTGTTTATTAATGTTTTGGAGGTTCAAGATGATGTGGAATTTCTTGGTAGGTATAAGAAACAATAGTTATACAAGTGGATCCTTCCTAAAGTAGCCTCCAGTCCTTAATGCCCCTATATACCCACACCTACAAGTGTTCTTAGGCAATTAAGGAGTTGAATGTAACACATGCATGTTTAGAAAAACACAAATGTTAGTACCACCAAATTGGGAAAATAACTCTATGTTACACAAAACGACAAGTTATGACTATTTAAATAGTGAGATGAGATGGACTTAGAAGGGATTGCAGAAATCAAGGCATAAGGTATCTTACCATAGGAATAACGAATTCCTAATTTTTATTAGTGGTAAAAGTAATTACTAGCCTTTCTTTCCAAGATTCAAACCAAGTCCAAACCATTGTCCAATGACATCGCATCTTGTCATCTCTTGGAAGTACAATCATGAGACTATCAATGTTGCAAGAACTACTGTCACTTGGCATATTGTCCAAGGGAGGAGTTTATTCATGGCACATGTTTATTTTTCAAATTCCTAAAAAGGTGCCTACCTTCAAGCATGGGTAACATGTTTTTCTAGTGGGGCCCACAAAAATTTATTTTGTGCTCATTTTATCTTTATTTGTGTTAACCTTTCCATGTAGCACTTATTTTACTCTTACCCCCATTTTTTGTTAGATCTACAAGGATGTAATATAACCTTAGCAACATGATAGAACTCCCAATAGTAATCCAAAAGGATTCACAAATCCCCTTGATGTTACATCCTTTTCATTTACACTTGGTTCTTTACTTTTCAGTTCAGGCATAATGATCACAAGTTTTTTCTTAGTTGTATGATGGAAAAGAATAGCATTATGGCCATGGTAAGAACCTCTTATTAATGGAATGGATGGATGAATGATGTGTGCTCATTGTTTAAATAATTAGTCCCTTATGACTTCATAATATAGAGAAATCTTCACCTTATCAGACTACATCTTGCCTTTATTTGTAATGTGACTTATTAGTAATTAAAAATTATTTACAAAGGGTTTGAAAACAAAGTATGAAAGAAATGAAAAAGATAGTAAGAATTGAAAAATGTTAAAAGAATAGAAAATGTCTAAGAATTGAAAAAAGGTAAAAGAATGCCAAAAATTTAAGAAATGCAAATATTAAAGAATAAGAAAATATTAAAGAATTTCAAAAATGAAAGAAATTAGAAATTAAAAAGAATTGTAAAAAAAATAGAAAAGAACTTAATTCTGGGCTTAAGATAGCGCATCTTCCACAGTATTGGAATTTTGATTTGAAAAATTAGTTGCTTGTGGATGCACATATGATTTTGAGTTGGTCCTTGGTGGTGTCAGTTGATGGTCTTCTCATAGATAATATTGTGGAGTTTGGACAGTTGCATTCATTAGTGAGATTGGACGTTGGACATGGTATCCATAAGGATCAAGTTGTCAATATGGATACTATTGCCTTGGTGGTGGCATGACCCATGTCTGCGGTTGCTACCACTACTGTTGAAATTGCTCCTCTAGTTGAGAGTAGGCTTCACTTGGGTAATAGGTTGGCTAAAAAGGTTGCCTGATATTACCTTGAGGATAAGAAAGTCTTCTGGGCCTTTTCTTTTAGACAAAGCTTGGATTAAGTGCATATACCCTAGATTCTTGCAAGGAGGCCATAATAGGACAACATCCCTTAGGATGCTCATACTAGCACACCTTGCATCCTTCCTCTTCCTCTGAACTGGAGTCAATGTATCCTTCAGCGATAGTAACTTTTCCTTTATGCTTGTAACTAGCTCATCCATAATCTTTTTTCTTCTTCTTTTCCTTGTTCCTATTAAGTGGTTGTTCAGTCTTTTCTTCCACAATCTTTAAGGTTATAGCAATCTTTTCATCCACTAAATCCTAGAATTTCTCTACCTTAGCTACTATATCATTGATTGATTTTTGCATAGGTAGATTCTTTTTCTCAATAACATCATCCAAGGTTTCATCCTCTTGCTTGTTGCATATTTGCAAATATCTATTTTGGATTGATGAATCTCTATTGTACTCTTCAGCTGATTCCCTCTTTTTGAGTTCACCTTCCTCTTTTCTCATTTGATCGATTAGTCTTTGAATACAATGGATGGTCATTTCTAATAACCTTCATTGTGCATAAACCCCAAGGATATCTCTAGTTTTTCTTCACATCCCATCTACAATATGTTTGAGTTGTTCCTTTATGAAAATCCATTGCCTAGGCACCTATGTAGCAGTGAATAGTATCTACCCATTGCCACATCAAGGGTCTCATGAGTCCCTTGTTTCCTTCCTTGGATTTTTTTTTGTATGTTTGACACTCGTGAATAGGGTTGGTACTTGTCATTAAAGATTTTGAGCATGGTACTCTGACGTCTAATGGATTCAAGTTCCAATGACCTGTACTAGCTCTTTGCCTACTTCACAAATGTTCTAGGAAGCAGCTTCAACTTTTGCCAATCACACTCTATGTTTTAAACAGCACAAACATTGTGAAAATCTTGAAGGTGATGTTGTGGATCAGTGTTATAGCCACCTTCAAATCTTAGCATATTGTTCATGTCTACTCGTTTGATTCAGCTATCTCTCACATGTTTGGTTGGTATGTAGATAGCTTCTTGGATATTTATCATGCTTTGGGTTTCCATAAGGGGTTCATCATCATAGTCAAATTCATATGCTTTGTTGTAGACGTGATCCCTTCTATGCTCATATCTCTCTTGATCCTCTCTTCACTCTCTTCATCTCCTTCATTCATGTTCTTCATCTTCTATATCAGTGTGTTTTGAATATCAATCATGATGATCATGAGTCCTCCCTTCTTTATTGTAATCTTGATACTTGTGTCATCTTCTATCAGAGTCCTCCAATGATCATGATGAGGTAGATGAGGTAGTAGGAGGATGGTGTCAGCTTGTCCTCCTTTCATGACTCATGTATGATTCTTTGTAGGATTTGACAAGAACCCTTGGCCTTAAGTCTCGCTTATATCTTGAGTTAGTAGCCTCTCCCTTAGGTGTCTCTACTAGAGTGGAATGAAGTTGGGCTTTGATAGGCTCCTCAAGTCTGATGATAGGCATTTTTTAAGGCTCCTTATGGTTTTGGTGGAGTTGCTCTGAAATAAATGCATCAACATCAAGTTATTCCAAGACAATAGAAGTGTTGACCTGCTTTCCTTTATTATGTGCATGTTTGATCTCCATGGCAGCAACTTTCCTCATTTGCTCCTTTGTGGGTTCATAGGTTCTTGTCATGTGCTAAGTCACATGATACCCTTCCTGGATCTGGTCCAAATGCATTCGCCTTAGAGAAATTTGGAGTATTTTAAGTGTTGCACATTTTGGAGGAAGGACTATATTGCCTTGCATGTCTCTTCGCCTCATTTGATTGTCTTGATGGAAGATGAAAGTGAAGTTTAGATGGTAAGGATCAGTATGAGCATAAGTGATTCTTGTCTGCATTGGCATCCCCCATTCTTCTTCATCAATGATTTTGTCACTACTTCTTCTTATTTCCTTGGCAAGTGATGGTTGATCTTTGTTTGAAGCCATATTATATTTTTAGACATTATGTGTTAAGTGTGTTTTTCTTATGGTTATAAGATTTGACTTTGTGTTTTAGATACAATAAACTTTGAAAAATCAATTACTAAGCATACATTGATGTGTCCCCAGAAACAACACCAATGATGAGTAGTGGAGTAGTCCAACATCCAACTATACGAGATACGAATGTTCATGTGCACTTGGTTGAATTCCATGGACAAGGCAATGTAATTATGCTAATAATTAATTTAAGTTGATGATTGTTGTCTTCCCATGTAAGCTAGTAAAATCAATGCATATGGTTTAACTCATGATGAGGTGTATGATTCATTGATGTTGTATGGTCATGTTACTTCTAGTGAACACAAGGTAAATGAAGTGGTTTCTACATCTAAGTAATGGTAAATGAATCTACTCCAGCCTAGTGTGATGGACATCCATTCTTGATTCTCTGTACAGACCTTGGACTCATGGAATCATTACTAGGATTAGCAAGTATTCTGCTACTAGGTGAATCAAGCAATAATATTATTAGGTTACCAAATGATCACACTTAACACTTGGAATCAATCTTATCCATTCCGCTTAGCAATAGAAAGAGCAAAGTTCATGTGAAAGTAAATAGTAAGTAAGAAAGTAGTAATTAGTAAGCTAAGTGAAAATAATAAACATTATGCTAAGTAAACAGTAAAGAAATGTATAAGTGATGCTGCAATGATGTTGTTGATGTCAACACTCCCATGCTCGCATGGGGCCATGATTATCAATGTATCTCTCTCTTAATCACCACAATAAAAATCATGTAAGTAGTGGGAATTTAAAACTACTAGGTTGTAATTATTAATGATGGCAGCTACAAGTATTAATAGTGGTGGAACCAATTATTATTGGTGGCGATTACAATTATTAATGATAGCATCTACAATTATTGATAGTGGTGGAACCAATTATTAATGATGGCAGTTACAACCATTCATGATGATGGTTACAATCATTAATAGTGGCGATTACAATTATTAATGATGGCAGTTACAATTGTTGATGATGACAATTCCAATTATTAATGGTGGTGGTACCAATTATTAACAATGACGGTTACGGTCATTAATGGTAGACGTTTCGGAAGTTATGGACATAGTGAGCACTTAAATTAGAGAACGTAGCCATCATTATGGAGGGTCGCAGCAGCTATAAAATGGAGTCTAGAGGGAGGCTCTAGGGGGGAGGAGAGGTTCCAAAAACAACCTCTGGCTATTAGTCTGAAGGGGGCAGCTTCCTCTCCACTAAGCAATCATTTCTTTCTTTTCTTTTCTTTTTCACAGGCTTGTAGTTGATCTTCGAGGAGGGTCCAAGGCAAGAGGCAATGGTTCAAAATCAGGATCCTTGCAGGTCTTCTCGGTGACGGCAGGAGCTTATCACAGTGGTGCAAACATGGGTGGATGATCTTCCTCTCTGTGACGGTGCACAAAGGCGGAAAACGACAGCAGGCTTTGAGAACTGCAGTTGCTACCCCATGCAGATTGCAGTGGGCAGTCTCTCTCTCTCTCCCTCTCTTGTGATGATCGTAGCCTTCCTGCCCAATAGTGGATACCATCGGCAGTCACGGACCAGCAACGTCAGTGGGATCAGGGAAAATTCAATTCTTTTCATTACTTATTGTATTGAAGATAATTATTTAATTTAAATTCCAGATGTCTTTCTATCTTATTTGCAAAAGGTCACATAGCCCTCTCCAGCTGAGACTATTCTCGGGTTTCCATACCCATACGGGAGGCGCCCTAGGCAATAGTCTCCTAAAACAAGTTTTCTTTCCTGGTGTTGGTGTGACCAGAATTTATACATCGACAGATGCAAAGTAATCTTGATCTTCATTTTCTATCATGAAACAGGTCTAAGTACATTCCACTCCAATAAAGACTCCGTTCAATCACTGAACATCACACTATAGGCATACACTCTTAAGTGCTAAGTGCTAAAATCAAGAAAACAAGCTAACAGAATTTTGCTAAGTTGGAATAAGACTATTGCTGGACCATGTGCCTAAGTGTCATATTTATAAGCCTACACATGTCCGTGATATCGGATATCTAACATTGTAACTTGTGCCTTGATATCAAGGATCCAATATTGTGGCTTTGATATCGGATGCCTAATATCATAGCCTTGCAAAAATTCCATTTATCACGTTGTATGTTGACTAGCCAAGATGTAATTAACGATTTCATTTTTTTAATGCATGAAAACATGTGCGCAGAATACTTGCCCTTATTTCTTGAAAATCAAATTAAGATGAAGAACATTTGATGCCTCCATTGGTACATAGTCAATTTGTAGAGTCTATCTTTATTGTTCATGAAAATGTAATATTTGTCCAATAAATCCTATGATTTGTCAAGTGCTTGAAAACATGTGCCCCGAATACTTGCCATTGTTTCTTGGAAATCAAATTAAGATGGAGAATATTTAATGCCTCCGTTGGTACTTGATCAATTGTAAAGTCTATTTTATTTTTCATGAAAATGTAATATCTATCCAATAAATTTTATGATTTGTCAATGCTTGAAAACATGTGCCTAGAGTACTTGCCATTGTTTCTTAAAAATCAAATTAAATGGAGAACATTTGATGCCTTCATTGGTACTCAAATCAATTTGTAGAATAAACACAAATCTATCTTTATTGTTCATAAAAATGTAATATCTGTCAAGTAAATTTTATAAATCTTTGAAAGTAATAAAGCTTCATTTCATTTCATCTGATCAAAAAATGATAAACCTGGTCAAGAAAATCTACTTTAAATGCTTTCAGTAATGTGAGGTCTTGAACCGGGGAAGGGTCAACTTGACACGCTGTCATGCTCTTAAAAACCCAGGAGACCGCAACACGAACAAAACCGTTTGTGGGGGATTTAATTTCCACAATTCGACGGCCTACTCGTGTGTTCAAAGGCCGCCTTGCAAATTTGAACATAAAAATTCAAACCTGTGCGGGTGACGAAATTTTGTGTTGTGGCTGGTTAAATACTCACAAAATAATGCCTCAAGCGCTATGTGGAAAACTCAGCATGAAAATTACAGGAGCAGTGCAAATCTTTTAAACAAGAATTAAATTTCACCGTAACTATAAGCATATTTTCAAATTTTAGCACGTTGAGGTTTGAAAGAGAGATTAGCGACAGAAATAGACATTTGTAGATATCTTAGCTTGTTCAACTACGATGTAGTTGGATTCATGAACGCCGATCTTGAATAAGAGGCGGTCAATCTCTCAAAAAAGGCGCGTTCTGTCTGTTTTGAATTAATCTGCGGATAAGAGACTTTTAACAGTGAAGCCATAATTTCAACGACCGACTTGTTGCTGCTCAACAGAATTATAAATATCTGCATAGCCTCTGCTTTCCCAAGCTATCACTTGAGGGCGTAGGATTTGGAAATTTGTGGGTTTCAAAGAGTCAGGATTTGGGTACAGAGATTGGAACAAGAAAGTTGTGGGTATTCAAGGATTTAGAATTTAGCTATTGGATTTGGATTGAAAAAGTTTGTGCGTTCTGGGGGCGGGTCTCTAGCCTTGGTTGCTGAAATGGCACGGCAAATTTGGAAGATTAATTGGTTTGCAGATGAAGCATTGGCAACATGGTTGCCAATCATGGGTTACTGGGTCTATTCAGGGATTTGTCACCTCCTCATGCAACTGCATGGCTACAGACTTCACCCTGCTGCAGAAGAAAAAGCAAAGAACAAAGTTCCCAAGAGCACAGTCATCAAGGGAGTTCTTCTGCAACAATTTCGGTAAAGCTCTTCAAGCTTGTTCAGTGCTTCTAACCAAGAAGGGGCTTGTCCACCCAACTGATTTCAGTAAAAATTCAACTCTCTTTGGAGTATGGCAAGAGACTGAGGAATCTCACCAGTCAAGCAATTTGAATACAGTGAAGAAAGGTTTCAACTGATATGGAATGCCACCTTCAATTGATACATCCAACTTTTTAAGCTTATGCAATATGCCAAGGAATGGTGGGATTGCACCAGACAAAGAATTATTAAAAATATTAAGTACCTGCAGGAATGATAAGTTGCCACTGTGGGGAGACACTCATCCACACAATGTGACACTAACTTGGCCTGGATGTTTAGTGGAGCAACTGATTCCAGTCCAATTGCATGCATTTGGAGGAAGAGCAGCAAGGAAATTATCATCGTCATTCCAATCCCAATCTTTGAAAAGAGAAAGTGGGACACTGGTGATGCATTTCTTGAAATGAGTCAAAGCTCTCACATTGTTGAAATGAAAAAGCAAGGAAACAAGGTTGGGGTTCGTAAGCTCTATTGGAGTGATGACCTCTTCAATGCTCATGATGTTTTCTTCTTTCATATCTAATTTCTTGCACTTTATTTTCTTCATCTTTCATTTCATCAAGATGTCTTCTTTTGTTAGCATGTCTCTCATGATCCCTTTTTCTTTTCCTATAATGATCCATTATCCTTCGTTCTCTCTTGTTAGAGTCTGTTGATGAGTGTGATGAAGAGGATGGAGGAGTTGGAGAATGGTGTTGGCTGGTTCTCCTTCTATGACTCCTTGATTCATCTCTTTTAGATCTATCAAAGGTTTTAGGCACCAAATTCCTCCTAAGTCTAGAGTGTGCCTCATCTCTTCTTTGAATTTATGGAAGAGCTAAATGTAACTTTGTCTTCACAAAATCTTCAATGCGTATTACTAGTGTTTGAGAACTGGATCTATGAGTTTGGTGGAACTTTTCAGCTTTATATGGTTCATCTTCCTTCTCATTAAGGATGATTGTTTCTGGTGCTTTCTTTCCTTTCTCTTGTTCATATCTTGATACCATAATAGCATTCATTCTAACTTGAGTCTTTGTTTGTTGATATGGCTTGGTCATGTTTTTGGTAACTTGATACCCTTCTTGCACATGGCCAAGATTTGACTTCATGAGGGTTGCTTGAAGCATAAATGGTGCTAAGCATTTTGGTGGCAAAACAATGTTGCCATGTAAGTCTCTCCATCTTAATTGTTCATCCTGGTGAAAAATGAATGTGAAATTAAGATAATAAGGATCAGTATGAGCATATGAGGTTTTTATTTCCAGCGGTGCACTTCAATCTTCTTCATTATAATCTCTATCATTACTTTTATCAAGATCAATGGTAAGTGGACATTTCACTTTGGATATGGAAGCCATTTTAATGTGGTTAATGCTTAAGTGTGTGTGTATTTTGAAAAATTATTCTACGTACGAAAGATAGGCTTGGTGATACTTGATATAACGAACTATGTAAAATCAACTAACTAGCAAACAATGACACATCCCTAGCAACAGTGCCAATGATGAGTGGTAGAGAATTCCAACACTCAACCATATAAGTTACAAATGTTTACATGTGACCATATTGTAATTCATAAATAGCCAATGTAAGTATACTAGTAAGTTGATAATGAGTTTATGATCGTTGTCTTCCTACTTAGAGTTAGCGAGGTGCAAAATGTATGGTTTAACTTTTAGTGAGGTATATGATAAAATGATGTTGTTGGCTCTTAAATGTGTTAAGGGTAAGCATAGTGAAAATGAATGTAAATTCTATCTCTAAGTACAATGAAAATATAAAGTTATTCTAGCCTATGACAATAAATATTTGTTCCTGGTTTTCCATACATGTCCTAGGCTTATGTAATTGTTACTAGAATTACCAAGTAACTTTACTACTGAGCAAATCAAGCAAAGTCACTACTGGGTTACCAAACAATTACACTTTATGCTTGAAACCAATAGTACTTATTCCACCTTATTAATGAACATAAGAATGTTAACTGACTTAAGGAATGTAAATGATCTAGTGAAAGTAAATAATATGGAAATTAAATCTATTTTGTGTAGTATGCTATAATGATGAAGAACAATCTTGATCTTTATTGTCATTCATAAATTGTGTCCAAGAATAATCCACTCAAATACAGATTTTGTACAACTATAATTCATCATACTACAAACATTCACAACTAACTCTAACTTCAAGAAACAAATCACAAGAATTTCACTAGGTCTCTTGTTTTCAACGCGATGATGGGCTCATATTTATAAACATGACCATGACCCACTACATTGTATCTACGATAAAGTATGTTGAGATACGATATGACATCTATGATATCATAGTTGCTTTTAGTTAGTTCTATGTAATTTTATATGGATGAATCTTACAATTTATGTTTGGCCCACCTTTTCTATTCTTTTTTGGTTTTCACTAATAAAGGTGTAATTTGCTTGGATTTATGAATTTGTGCCTCAAAATCTCCATAAATTCACCCAACCAAACATGCCTAGTGTGTAATATTTGAAATTACAAATATGCAACGAATTAAATGTTATATTAAGCTTAGTTCACTATTTCTTTATATAGTATTTTAGATGTACAACATGTAATTTCATCACAATTTCATTAAATTTTAGGGTTCTTGATGAATCACATTTTTCATCTGCTTTGACGTCAGGTATTCGATGTTGGAGCCTAGATGCAACATTAGGTATCCAATGTCACAGGATATACGCCAACCTATAAATATAGTGCTCAGGCTCACGATTTCAAGTAAGTTTTGCATTAGTTTTTTATAGTTTTGTTAATAGAGTAGCCAAACTCTTGTAGTTTTATTCCATAATCTTAGAGAACAATCAATGAGTGCCCATAGAGTGGATCTGAGTCAATTGTACGAAGTCTTATTTGAGTGGCAATGTACCTAAACATATTCCATGAATGACAATAAGATCAAGATTGATTCTTATTCATTGTAGCACTTTGACTTAGATTAGATTTACCTTCCATGCAATTTACTTTTCATGTACTTAGTTAATATTTACATTTTCATGCATGTTAATTAATTAAGCACATAAGTACGATCACTTCGAGCATGCGTATGACTCTTGGTAATCCCAGCAATGCTTAACATTTGGTAACCTAGTAGTGTTATATGTGTTCAAGATGTGCACGAGAAGTGGGATCAGATACTTATGTTAGGGTGGTTAATTATTAATTAGCAATTAGATTAGTTGAATTGATTATAAATTGAGTTTCAACCTATTGTTAATTGTAGAACAATAAAATATAAAATAATAAAAATCATATGCCTCACTCTAGACTAAACCATACATGACAAAGCTACCACTAGTTTAAGTGGGAAGACAACGAACTACGATCAAGGCATAGCGATCTAGATGCCACAACTAGTTCCATCCATAGAATTAAATTAGATCATGTCTGAATGCTTGTGATTCATGTGGTTGAGTGTAGGGGCACCTCGTTGCTCATCATTGGCACTATTGCCAAGGATGGTGCTAGTTTTCTAGATTATTTATATTATATAATATCATTGTAAAGGTATTAATAATATGTCTTTGCGAAAATATTAACTCACACACATTGTAAATCAATAACAATTTCTCTCTCACATGGAAGTGACTATGCAATGTATAGCGAACACATTCATTGGAGGAATAATGAGATATACGAAGAAGAAAATTGGAGTGATCAACCTTATGCAGGGGTTTCTTATGTTCATGATCACCCTGACAACACTCAAAGACTACATTCACCTAAGGTAGACAATCTTGGAGGAGATGGCATAGGTCCTAAGCTAGGGAAGGCCTCAAGGCCTAGGACCTCCTTGAAAACCAAAAACAATAAATTAAGGGATCCCGAAGAACACCATAGAAGCCATGGCAATCCTTCCAGTTTCTCATCTTCTTCTTCCCCTTCAATGTCTAGTTCTAACAAAGATGAATGTATGTATAGAGATAGAGCTCCACTAAAGGGCCAAATTAAAAACTGGAATAGAACCCATAGGTAAGATTAAAGATAACATCATCACGATCAAACAAATAATGATAGAAATTTCCTTCACAACTTGTTTGATGACGACAAACCCTTGCTGGCCACTAAGAGCCTAATGCAGATCACAAAGGTAGTAATGATATCTCATAGCCATCACAAAAAGAGTCAACTCCCTAAGCTTGACATGAATAATATTTCTAAATTTGCAGGAGGCTATGATTTAGATCCACAAAATCATTTATAAGCCTTCCATGATGCTTGTGCTTTCTACAACATTGAATGTAGATGGCAAAAGCTTAAGCTCTTTCCTAAGACACTCATTGATAAAGCCAAAGTGTGGTATTAATTATTGAGACTGAATTCAATCCAACGATGTTCCACAATTCTCAAACTATTCAACGAGAAATACCAAACCTATGAGAGGGTGTTCAACTTGAAGAGACAGATCCAAGAATGGAAGCAAGAACAACATGAACCCTTGGGCATGGCCTTAGATAGATATTATGCCTTATTGAATAGATGCCCAAGTCATGGTTTCTCTAAGGAAAGGAAACTTTTCCACATCATAGATGGACTTTGTAATGAAACAAGGGAGACCCTTGGGATGTATGCCCCAAGTCAATTATATGAGCTCCAAGCCCATCAAATCAAAGAGTTAATTGGGCATGTGGTAAAAGAAGAAGTAAAGATATGAAAATGGGAGAATGTCAAGAAATATTAATGGGACCCAACTCTTCTATAGAAAGAGGCCCAAATCTATGGTAAGGAGAGCGAAACCAATTTCGATAAGATGATCTCGCAACAAACCCTGTTGATACAAAAGTCTATTAATGCACTTGAAGCAAAGTTTAATAGGATGTCCAAATGGATAAATGAGAATTTCACAACTCTTATTAAGATGATCATGGAGAAG